>JAQZBX010060614.1:0-17269 GCA_029593785.1 Cabassous unicinctus | reverse complement strand
TGTTCCCAATAGCATGTACATAAAATTATTTATGCATTTGTCTTTTAAATCATGTAAGAAATTAAATGTAGAGTTATAAACAAAAAATACAGTTATACTAGTTTTTATATATTTATCTCTGTAGTTAGCTTTACGAGAAATCTCTATTTCTTCATTTTGATTTGAGTTCCTATCTAGTGTCCTTCTTTTTCATACTGAAGGGTTCCTTTCATAGTTTTGCATGACAGATTTACTAAAAATGAACTCACACAGCTTTTATTTACCTGGGTAATTCTTAATTTCCCCTTCAAATTGAAAGATAACTTTGACAGATATAGAAATTTTTGACATTTTTTTTCCCAGCAAGCTAAATATGTCATCTTGCTGCCATCCCATATCTATGATTTCCAATGTGAAATTGGCTGTTAGTCCTATAGGACTCTTTGAAGATAATGAGTAACTTTTTTCTTCTTCTTAGGATTCTGTGTTTTTGGCTTTGGACAGTTTGTTTATAATGAATCTCATTGTGGATATCTTTGAAATATCATACTTGGAGTTTGTGGAGATCATCAGATGCATAGATATTTGAAATCTGAACACCATTTATTCAAATACTCTTCCTATTCCTTTCTATCTCTTGTCTCCTGGGACTCACATAATATGTATGTTTTTTTCTTTTAATGGTGTTACACATTTCCCTTAATGTCTGTTATTTTTTTTATCTTTTATATTTGTGATCCTCATAACAGAAAATTCCAATTTTCTTTTCTTCAAGTTCACTGATTTGTTTTTGTTCAAATCTGCTGTTGAATCTCTATTGTGAATTTTCATTTCATTCACTTAAGCACCAGAAGTTTTATTTGACTCATTTCCATGGCTTCTATCTCTCATAAAGATTTTTACATTATTTAAAAATTTACGTGTTTATATAAATATAATATTCTATTATTTCCTGATTTGTTTTCCTAGTTTCTTTAGTTATTTGTTGATGGTTTCCTTTATATAATTGCACATATTAAAAGTTTTTTTAGTTGTTTTTTTTTCCTAGTATTTAAAAAGTTCTGGTTTGGAACAGTCAGTTTCTTCTTTAGACTAAAGGTCCACCAAAAAAGGAACAGGAACACAAAGAAAATGTAGTAGAGCAGCAAGGAGAATGGACAAAAAATTAGGCTGCCATTAGAATGGGAACAAAAATGTGGTGATGCCTTCTGCTACAGTCATCAGGCATTGATAATCTTTAGAGTACAGAAGGATCTTCATCTCTAAAACAACACAGGTAAACACCTGTACCAGGTTCTCTTATCCTAGGAGCTCCAGGGCCTCCTGAAATGCATAATCAGTGGGGGGTAGTTCATGGGACCCAGACCTCTGGCAGATGACAGGTTCATAAATATCACACAATTTAAGCAATCTCCCTAGAGATGGAAGGGGTACTTCATAAAGAAGATTATGGATGAGCTCTCAAGTGGCAAGGGTGGTAGTTGCAGAGAGTTAACTGCCTTGTAAAGCTTGCAGGCCTGCATGAAAGGCAGTGATGTGACCAAGCATATACTCTTTGGAGCATATAGGGTGTCTCTGCTGATGTCATAGGAATTGTATCAAAATGGACGTTACATCTCCCTCATCAATGCTGCCAGCCAACGAGCCCATGCTGCAGGAGGATGAAGCATACAGTCTACTTTAGTACTCAGCGTTGTGCATCTGGTAGAGTGCTTCCATTGCATTGCAGATTTGCTTATTTGCAACTTTTTCATAAAAAGTTAGAGCAAAACGATAGATAGTAGAAGCATCTTCCCGGTAATATAAATGATTGGAACTGAGGGTCTTTATTGTCTTTACTGTGTTCTGCAACCCAGCCTTTTAGGCATACATAACCTGTTCACTGTGTCTTGATCAAAAGGGTCCCATTCTATATTCTGAGGATAGTGAGACAGGACTTTGAATTTGAATATTTTTCTCAAAGGATTGGTCAAAATTTTCACCTCTAGAAGGGAAATTGCCAAACAGTTTATCAATTTTTGCACCATACTCCTGGGTATGTAAGTATCAGTAAGTCAGTAGAGTAATATGAAAACCCCATGAGAGTTTGTTCTTATTTACAGCACCTTGGCTTTTGAACTGATGATCTGCTTCTAGACGTTGGTACAAAATCGCCATCTCACACTGCTCTAGCCGGCTGTCCGCGTCTATCCCACACAGCACGAAAATGTGCGCAAAGAGGCAGGCGGCGTGGGGAGGAGCTTGACCTGGGCAAGAGCGCGGGTCTTCCACCATGCAGCTTGCGTTCATCCCTGTAATACTGCTACTGCCTTCTCCACAGCCGCTACTACTGCGGCTCAGGTAGGCTCCTTGCCAAGGCTGCTGACACCACTGAGGCTGAGGTCTCTGTGCGCTTATCCTGGGGCAACACCATAGCACCCACGGTCGCATGACCGCCACTGGCCACCACAGCCTGGCCTCTCGCTCGGCGCTGGGAAATCGGCCAAGAGCTCCAGCCAGGTAAGCCCTGCTCCTGGAGTGGGGGAAGGGCCTGACAATTTATGTTTTAATCCTCATTCTTGTCTCTGGGAAAATGTGCTGTGGAGTTGCATGAATATTCCTAAATGCAGAATTGTTGAAACATCTGGGAGATAGATGGGAAAGGAAGGGAAGCACACAGGACATTTAGATGAGGTTTATTTTATTGAAAATACAAAATGTCCTTGGAAAGTCCCTGTAATGTATTGAGTAAATTTATAATCTGTTAAATTCAATGGATATCTAAATCATTCAAAATTTACTAAAACTTCAACTAATTTGTGAAGACAGCAGACCACAATTGAAGTATCTTTGGGTAATTGATGCTAAAATTAATAATATTATTAACGACAATACATACTTATGCTAGGAACTTTCCAATGTGTTTTAATCTGAAAAATACTTTTAATACTCACAAAGAAGCACAGGCTTTTCTTATCCACATATGACATACCTGGGTACTGAAATACAGAAACACATAAGGTGAAGCAAAAGTATTTGAACCCAAAGCTTCTGGCACCAGAGCCCCTGATTATCACAGTGCTACATTGCTTGTGTTATAGCATATTGCTCAGAGAATGCGATTTTTGTTCTTTTAACACAAGAGTTTAAAAGGAAATCCTCCAACAAGAAGTAGATGGCTTAAAGGGGTATTTAACAATACATACACCAATGTTTAAGTCTTAAGTTGAGGACCTCTGATGCAAATTTAAAGAGTGTGTCATGTATCATAGGAAAAAAAAATCTTCAACTACACCTCTATAAATCAAAGTATTTGAAGTATAAATATTTTGTTCACTTTTCTAGCAAGTAGCCATAATGGCATTGGCTCTGGAGCCAAATTAACCAGTTCAAATCATGGCTTCTCCATTTACTTGAGAAAAATGACATTTGATCATGGAATATAATACTTATAATGCTGTTCATTGCTGTTGGATTCATTTCATTACTATTTTCTTGTGTACTTTTACATTTATGTAAAATGGAAATGGAATTGGATATTTCTTTTCTTCAGAATCTTTTTCTGGCTTTTTGTCAGTGTAGTAAAAGGTTTTTCAATTTTATTGACTTTATTGGCTTTGCTGATTCTATTGCTCTTTTATACTTTCCTTAACTTTTTATTTTTAAAATATCATTTATTTTTATTGCATTCTGTTTGACTCCTTACTATTCTCTCTTTTTTTCATCATTATTTTTTTTATTTTTAAAGAAACTTTAGATTACATAAATGCTACATAAAATATATAAGGGATTCTCTTATGCCCTACTCCTTCACCCTCCCATACTATCCCACATTAACAACATCCTTCGTTATTGTGGTACATTTGTTACAATTGATGAACCCATGTTGAAGCATTGCTACTAACCATGGACTACAGTTTACATTATAGCTTAAATTTTGTCCTGCACAATTTTGTAAATTATGACAAAATATGCAATGGCCTGTATCTGTCACTACAATGTCATGCAGGAAAAGACCATTGTCCTGAAAATGCCCCGGTTTTACACCTATTCTTCCCTCTCCCATCCATCAGAACCTCTGGTGGCCATTGACTTTACATCAATGATAAAGAGTTTTTCCATTGCTAGAATAATAATAAGTCTACTTTAATCCATTGTTGATTCCGAATCTTGAGGATTTTTAGATGGTGATGCCCATTCTGTTTCTAATTGAAGGGGGCTTAGATCCCACTAGGCAGATGGATAGAGCTATCTTGCTTGCAGTTGCAGATACTCTCTGCTCCTTGTGCTGGGCATTGTCTATCATCATCTCCTTGTTAGTTGTCCTGGATGAGTCCAATGAACTGGAGAATATGTGTTGCAACTTTCCTGAAATTCAGTGCTCACCTGCCACATGGACACAACTTTTCTTGTGAAATTGAAACCTAGCTTAGTGTTATATATTGCCTAAGAGTTACCTCCTGAAACCCTCATTGTTGCTCAAATGTGGTCTCTCTTTAAGCCAAACTCAGTATATAGACACACTATACTTAATTTATCTGAACTCTAACCTTGGTTCTTTCCTTATATCTGCTATTAAGAGTTAAAATTAGTTCTTCTTGCTGTAGACATTGAAGTTGTGAGGTTTGGTCTCTGTTTGAGATTAATCTTCTTTTTAAATATCAGCATTTGTAGCAACAAATTTCTCGCTCAGCAAAGCCTTTTTGAATTCCATAATTTTTGGTATGTTTCGTTTTCATTTTCATTCACCTCAAGATGTTTCCTAATTCACCTTGTGATTTCTTCTTTGACCAATTGGTTGTTTTAGCATATGTTGTGCAATTTTTACATATTGGACAGTTTTATCATTCTTCCTCAGTTTTTTATTTTTTATTTTTTAAAATTTTAGCCTTATTCCATTGTGGCTGCAGAGGAAACAGTAGGATTTCAAAATTTTTAAATTTATTAAGACTTGTTTTGAGACATAATATATGAACCACACTTGAGAAGGAATCATGTGTACTGTGGAAGAATGTGTATTTTTTTCTGCTGTTAGGGGAGTTATACTATATATGTCACTTAGATATGGTTGGTTTAGAGTACCATTCAAATTTTCTATTTTCTTATGGATAATCTGATTAGATGTTCTATCATTAATTGAAAATGGTGTATTTATGTCTCCTACTATTAACAGAGCCTTCTATTCCTCCCTTCAAATATGATAGTATTTGATCTCTATATTTTGTGCTTTTTTGTTAAGAACATATATATCTATAATCATTGTATTTTCTTGTTGAATTCATCCCTTTTTCTGTTTATAGTATCCTTTTCCCTTGTAACATTTTTTTTTAACTTAAAACCTATTAAACTCATATTAGTCTAGCTACACTAGCTATTTTTTATTTATTTGAATGGAATTTTTTTTCATGTTTTAACTTTAAAACTATTTGTGTCTTATAATTTACATAGAATTTCCTCTAGACAGCATATAGTTGGGTCAAGTGTTTCTAGCCATTCTGTTAATCCATTTTCATTTGAAATAACTACTGAATATGCAAACCTTTCTATGCCATTTTACTATTTTTTCTTTTTTTATGCCTTTTTTGTCCCTAGGTTCTTCCATTAATACCTACTTTAATATTTATTAGATTTTTTGTACCATCATGATCCTCTTCTTTTTGGATTTGGTACAAAATTATCTTCAAAATCATGAACAAATATTGCCCTTGTAGTCCTTTGCCCTTCTACCCATTTATTATACTTGTTTATCAAGTTATATTTTGAAACATTGTATATCCATAACAATAGATTTATCATTATCTTTTATATATTTGAATTTCATGACCTTTAAGAAGTGAAAATGGTGTTATGTTTCTTAAAATACAATATTATATCAATGGCATTTATAATTACTCATATTACTTTTACTGGAGTCTTTCTGCTGCTTTGAATCACTGTCTGCTGCTCTTTCCTTTCAGTTTTAGGACTCCTTTAAGCATTGTCTATAGGTCACATATACTGGTATTGAGCTCCCTCACTTTTTATCTGGGAAAGTCTTAGTCTCTCCCTAATTTTTTAATGACAGTATCATTGTATATAAAATTATTGATTAGAAATTGTTTCTTTCAGCACATTAAATATTTCTTTCTACTGCTTCCATGTTTTCTGAAAAGAAATTAGCACTTGATGTTATTGGGATTCCTTGGCACATAATTAATAGTTTACCTCTTGCAAGGCTTCAGAACTCTCCCCATGTTCTTGATATTCAGCAATTTTACAACTATGTGTCTGGGAATGGTTCTCTTAGAATCTTGTTTGAGGTTCATCGAGCTGCTTAAATTCATGCATGTATTAATATTTTCCATTTAATTTTGGAAGTTTTCTGCCATTATTTCTTTGTACATACATTCTATCTCTTTCCTTATTGTATGCTTGATGGTGTCCCACATGACTTTTAGACTCTATTCACTTTTTTTGTATTCATTTTAGTGTCTGCTCCTCAGCCTGAATCATTTCAGTTTTCTTGTTTTAAACTTCACTGCTTCTTTTGCTATGTCTAATTTGTTGTCGAAGCCATCTAATTGTATTTTCATATAATTCATTATGATCTCCAACTCCAGTATTTCTGTTTGTTTTCTTTGTTATATTTCTAACATGTTATTGAGATTTTTGTTTGGTTCATTCATAATTTTCCAAATATCCCTCTTTCTCTTTGTTTTCCTTTTTTCCATGAGCATATTAAAGATAGTTTTAAAGACTTTTCCTTGTGTGTATAAAGTTGGGTAATCTTTGCTGTTTCAGAGATTTTATCTTGTTCTTTTGAATTTGCCATCATTTTTTGATTCTTTGTCTTGTAATCATTTGTTGAACAGCAAAAATTTTTATATTTTAGTGTATTAATTCTGGTATTTATTACTGAAGCTATCTTTTTCTTAACTTTGCATCCAGTTAATTATATAACAGAGATTTCCTTGAGTGCCAGAGGCTCACAAAAACAAACAAACAAAAAAATTAGAGCAAATTAAAAAATCACCTTTCACAGTCTTTGCAAATTGTTCTGTTTTGGCTGGTGTTCTCTTTCAGAGTTTAGCCCACCTGTCTAGAAGATGATACAGGAGCAAAAGTGGAGAGTAGGTGTATTAGTCAGCCAAACAAGTGCTGATGAAAAATACCAAAAATCTGTTGGATTTTATAGAGGGTATTTATTTGGGTTAGAAGCTTACAGTTACCAGGCCATAAAGTGAAAGTTACTTCCTTCACCAAAGTCTGTTGCCATTTGTTGGAGCAAGATGGTTGCTGATATCTGCAAGGATTCAGGCTTTCTTATGCTCTTAAGGCTCCGGGGTCCCAGCTTCTTCCTATATCAGCTGGAGGCTGGGATAACTCTTGTCTCTCTCTCTGGGTTCATTTCTCTCTGAGCTCAGCTGTTCTGCTCTCTCCACAAAGCCAGCTCTAAACTCTGAGGTGAACAGCTTGACTCTCTTCCCAGGGCCTCTGCCATGTCTAATGGTGCCTTCTCTCTTTCCTCACATACCTGCTTCTCTGTGTATTTACTTCCCAGGGCTCCAGGACCAACACTCTAACATTCTTTTCTGCCATGTTGTTTTCTCTGTGAGTCCCCACCCACCAAGGGAACAGGGACTCAACGTCCTACTGATGTGGCTCAATCAAAGCCTTAGTCATTATTTATTCAAGTAAAAGTGAAACCTCTGAATCCAATCCAATATAATATGCCCAGAGGAACTGACAAGTTCACAAACATAATCCAATATCTATTTTTGGAATTCATAAACAATATAAAATTTTTGCTATAGCAGGTCCTCTTGGTCTTTTTTGATCCCTTGCCTTATCCTTGGCTTTTGTTGCCTTGTTGCCTTAGAATTCCCAATTTTCAGTAATCCCAATGGCCCTCTAACTCCTATTAAATGGACCCTTCTCCCTGGGGATTCTATTTTCTGTCTTAAAGTTAACAATTTTTTGCTCCATGCTGCTTTGTCTTAGTTGTATCTCATGCTGATTTAGCTGTCCTCAAACTGCTTCTGCCTTCAAGGCAAGTTTTGGGGGCAAGTCAGAGATGAGTTTACTGGTACAAACTCTCAGACTTTTACTGGATCAGTTTGAATTGATATACAGGCACAACAGTAGGCATATAGGGGATACTCTGTTCCTTCCAGAACCAGGCCAGTTACCCAACGGAAGGATGGTTCCACACTGTGCTAGATAAGAATTGGGGGGGCAGCAAGTGTACAACAAGCATCTGCTAACATTTATAGTTTCCATTTTCCTGTCAAAATTTGCAAAATTTGCAACCCTTTAAATGCTTTCCTGGCCAAACCACTAGTTTTTACTAATTCTTCAATGACTTTGTGGGGCAAGAGAACCCTGGACTGATTTATGCCACCTTATAAGTCAATCATACATCTAGAACATTAATTTAAACTAAAAATTATACCTAAAAATGAAAATGAGCATTAAAGGAATAATTATTTGACAAAAAATTTAATAACAGATCAAATAGCAAAATGACAGAAGAATGTCCTGCATTATATGTAGTTACTTTAAATGTAAATGTATTAAATGTCAAAAGGCAGAGATTGGCAGAATGGATAGAAAACACTTGACCTAACTATTTGCTACCTAGAAGATACTCACCTTAAATTCAAAGACACATGCTGTTTGAAAGTCAAAAGATGGAACAAATATACCATGCATATAGTAACCAAAAGAGAGCTTGCATAGCTATACTAATTTCAGTTAAAATAGACTATAAATCAAAAGTGGTTACAAGGGAGAAAGAAGAAGACTATATAATGTGCAGAGACCCAAAATATATGAAGCAAATATTTATATATTTGAAGGGAGCAATAAATGGTTCAATTAATAATAGGAGACTTCAATAAATTATTTTTTCAATGATGGATAAAACATTTAGCCACAATATCATTAAAGAAAAAGAAGACTTCAGTAATACTATAAAGCAACTAAACCTAACAGAGATATATAGAAAAATTCACCCAACAACCACAGCAAAGTTTTGGATTAGAATGGGGAGTAAATGCTTAATTGGTACAGAATTTCTCTTTGGGATGTTGGAAGGGTTTTGACAATAGATGGTGGTGATGATAGTTCACATAGGGAATGTAATCACACCAGTAAGTTGTATATTTGAAAGTGGTTAAAATGGGATAACTTAGATAATATGTATGTAACCAGAATAAAAAAAAGAGTAAGAATAAATGTCAAGTATACAGCATTATCAGTGAACCCTAATGTAAACTATAAAATATAGTTAATAGCAAATTTTACTAATATTTTTCATCAGTTTTAACAAAGTTACTGCTCTAATGCATCATGTTAAAAACAGGGTAAAATGTGTATATGATGGCAGTACATGGGATCTCTGTATTTTATGCAGGACTTTTCTGTAAATTGAAAGTTTTTTTTGTTGTTGTTTAGTTTTCTCTTCTTAATTTATTTTTTTAATTGCGGGTAAAAATCAAATTTTTCACAATAGATACCAATAGTTGTAATATGATATATAAATTCATATGTATATATGTGCATTTGTTTACATAAATGTTATATATATATATATATATATATATAGTTCTTAGATTACCTAAATATCACTCAGAAATTACAGGGATTCCCATGTTCCCCACCTCCCACACCTCCAACAACATCCCACACCAGCATCCTTCATCAGTGTGGCACAATAACCGCAATGGATATACACATCCAGGGGCCTTTCCACCGAGCATAGACCACAGTTCACATCAAAGACCAGACTCTCTCCCACACAGTTCTGCATGGTATATGCTGATGGAAAATGGCCTACATCTGTCGCCACAATGCCACGCAGGACAACCCCCAAGTCCCAAAAAAGCCCCTGAATTTCAACTGCCCCTCCTCTCCCTGCCCCAAAAACGTCCAGTGGCCTCCGGCTCCACCTCACTGTTAACAATTTCTTCCATTGCTTAAATCACAATATATCTACAGCATAACACCACCAAGTCCACTCTAGTCCACAGCTCCTCCCCCAATCCTGAGGGGACTGGGATGGTGATGTCCACTCCACCTCCAAGTGAGAGAGGGCTTATATCCCATGGATATGGTGGAGGGATTATCCTGCCTACAGCTGCAGGCCCTCTCCATTTCCTGGGATGGCAATTGCCATCGTTGTCTCCTTGCCAGGTTATGTGGATGAGTCCATTGAGCTGTATGGTAGGAGTTGCAGCTCCACTGAGATTCCTGGCACAGCTGGCACATAGGTAGGCCAGAGTCTTCAGTCTCTGGAAGTACACCTAACAACTCCAGCCTCACATATAAGTTTGAAAAGAAGGGCCTGATGGACCATGTGCAGGGAGGACTTATTTGAATCCAACTCTGTCACTCTCAGAAGCACAGATTCCAATGAAGAACCCACTAATTAGGCATCAATCTCAGGGGCTCTCCCCACTTATATAGGACCTGGGTGTCTCCAGAGCCCTCAGGGGTCCCTATGAGTGTGGTGATATCCACTTTGGTGTTCTATGAGATCCTACTGAGGTGTGCGTAAGCATTACCTCTGGGATGACCAACTTACTCTCTTTGAAGTATCTTAGCCACGTGAACTCATTACTCTTTAACTTTACCCCCTTTAATTAAAGGTCTTTTTCCAATCGTGCTGCCAGTAGCCACTTGGTGTTAATCCCTCGTTGCCAGGGAGGCTCATCCCCGGGAGTCATGTCCCACATTGAGGGAAAGGTAATGCATTCATATACTGAGTTTGGCTTAGAGAGAAGCCATATTTGAGAAACAAGGAGGCTATCAAGTGGCAACCCTTAAGCACCCCATAACAGTAGGCTAATTTTCAAATACAAGAGCAAATACTCATAAGGCTAGTCCTCAGTAAAAAGAAACCATCAGTGGGCCATTCTCTTTTGACAGACACTGCCTCTGAACTCAGGGGACTGTTGCTGCTCCCTTGGGGAATGTAGCAGAGCTCTCCAGGCTGGGAATTCAGATTCCCTTATTTATTGAATAATTGTTTACCCACCATGACCATGCCCCATTCCTTGATCATTTGAACAATTTTATATATCTTTCATGTATATTCAGATGGACTTACTCCCATGAATCCCCCATCCCAGACAATCCCCACCAATGATCCTCTGCAGCCCCCCTTGTAAAACCCTTCTGTGATCTAAACCTTCCTTGAACATGAAGCCCATATAATAACAAAATGCAATTAATAGGAAAAAGAAATAATAGTGATAAGCTTAAATCCAAGAGATAAGTACAAGGAAAATCAGAAGAAAAGAAAAAAAACTAAACTAAAAATAAAATATAATTAGTGGATTGGGATATTCAAAAAAGTGGGGGAAAAAAAACAAAAAAAAATCCCTTTTTTAATAGAAATTATTCTTTTTTCTTTTATCACTGCATTATTGGATGTCCAGTGTGTACCTTGAAACCTTCCCCCTCACATTCCCCGGTGTCTCCCAAATTTCGTTTTAATTTTCCAAGAAGTTTTAGGTCACAGCAAAGTCACACATGGAATACTGGAGATTCCCACATACCCAACCTCCCTCACCCTTCCCCACCCCATATTAAAACCTTTTTATTGAAGTGGATGTTAGCATTGTTATAACTGTTATACAGATAGTAAAATATAGCAACTAAAAATTGTCAATGGTTTACAGTATAGTTTAAAATGTAGACTGTACAGTTTAATAATTTTTGATGATATTTACCATGTACTGGGGCCATTACTGTAAGGTAATGAAGAATATTTCCCATAACCATTAAATACCCCATTTGATCTTTTCTGTTCCTTCCTACGCACCCCCTGGGGCATATGACTCTCCCCTGTATTGGCTCATGGGATGAGAAGATTCAGATTTACATGCCCTGGGTATTCTAACCTGCCCTTCCTAATCTACCCACCTGTTAACCCTGCACCACAAAACCCAGTAAAATCTCTACCAACCTGTCCTATCCTTCAGTAAGTAACTATACTCTTTCAATTTACCATAAATTATGTCCATATGGGTGATGGCTCACAACCTACCCTTCTCTCTCTCTCACTTGTTAGCTTATCTTTCAGTCAGTGGTTCTCAGAAACTGTTAACTTTCCTCAATTCAAATCAATGAGGTCATAAACTCTTCATCCTTCCATGCCTGGCTTGCTTCACTCAACAGAAGGTCTTCAAGATTCATCCATGTTATTCCATGTGTTAGCACTTTATATCTGCTCACAGCTGAGTAATATTTCATTGTATGTATGTACCACATTTTGCTTATCCATTCATCTGTTGATGGGCACGAGGGCTGATTCCAACTTTTGGCAATTGTGAACGATGCCACTATGAACATTGGTGTGCATATATCTCTTCGTGTCTTTGCTTTCAATTCTTCTGGGTATATACCCAGTAGTGGAATTACTGGATCATATGGAAGATGTATTGTTTGCTTTCTGAGGAATCGCCAAACTGTCCTTCGTAGTGGCTGGACCATTCCACAATCCCACCAGCAGTGGATGACGGTTCCTATTCCTCAACATCCTCTCCAACACTTACAATCTGGTGTTTTTTAATAGCTGCCATTCTGATGGGTGTAAGATGGTATCTCATTGTGGTTTTGATTTGCATTTCCCTAATAGCTAGTGATGTTGAGCATTTTTCATGTGCTTTTAGCCATTTGTATTTCTTCCTTGGAGAAGTATCTTTTCAGGTCACTTGCCCATTTTTCAAATGGCTTGTTTGTCTTTTTATTTTCGAGGTGTAGGATTTCTTTATACATGCAGGATATTAGGCTCCTATCAGATATTTGATTACCAAATATATTCTCCCTTTGGGTAGGCTGCCTTTCTATTTTCTTAATAACATCCTTTGAGTGCAGAAGTTTTTAATTTTAGTGAAATCCCATTTATCTATTTATCTCTTGCTGCTCGTGCTTTGGCTGTGAAGTTCATGAAACCATGTCCTATTACAAGGTACTGTAGATGCTTCTCTACATTATCTTCCAAGGTCTTGATGGTTTTGGCTCTTATATTTATACCTTTGGTGTATCTGGAGTTTATTTTTGTATAAGCTGTAAGATGGTATTCTTCTCTCATTCTTTTGGATATGGATATCCAGGTCTCCAAGCACCACTTGTTAAAGAGGCCATTCTCTCCCAACTGAGTGGGCTTGGTGGCCTTGTCGAATATCAGATGACGGTATATGTGAGGATCTATATCAGAACTCTCAATTCGGTTTTATTTGTCAGTAGGGCTATCCTTGTGCCAATACCATGTGGTTTTGATCACTGTAGATTCAGTAGCATGTTTTAAAGTCAGTAATGTGATACCTCCAACTTCAGTTTTCTTTTTCAATATGTCTTTGGCAACTCGGGGACTCTTACATCTCCAAATATATTTTGTAGTTAGTTTTTCCAGTTCCTTAAAGAATACAGTGTTGATTTTTATTGGGATTGCATTAAATCTCTAGATAAGTTTGGGTAGGATAGATATCTTGATGATGTTTAGTCTTCCTATCCATGAACAGGGAATATATTTCCATTTATTTAAGTCTTCTTTGATATCCTTGAACAGTGTTGTGTAGTTTTTTGTATATAAGTCCCTTACATCTTTAGTTAAATTTGTTCCTAGTAATTTGATTCTTTTAGTTACTATTGTAAATGGTATTTTTTTCTTGATTTCCTCCTCAGATTGCTCATTATTGGTGTACAGAAATGCTACTGATTTTTGAGCATTGTTCTTGTAGCCTGCAACATTACAGGAGTCATTTATAAGTTCTAGAAGCTTTGTTGTAGACTTCTCAGGATTTTCTATGTATAGGATCATGTCGTCTTCAAATAATGAAATTTTCACTTCTTCATTTCCAATCTGGATGGCTTTTATGCCCTTTTCTTGCCTCAGTGCTCAGGCAACTACTTCTAAGACAATGTTAAATAGAAGTTGTAATAGACGTCATCCTTGTCTTGTTCCCAATCTCTGAAGGAAGGCTTTTAGGATTTCACCTTTGCAACTGATGTTGACTTTCGGCTTTTCATATATACCCTTTATCATATTCAGAAAGTTTCCTTCTATTCCTCTCTTTTGTATTATTTTTATAAGGAAAGAGTGCTGTATTTTGTCGAATGCTTTTTCTGCATCCATAGAGATGATCAGGTGATTTTTGTCTTTCAATCTGTTTATGTGGTGTATTACCTAGATTGATTTTCTTATATTGAACCATCCTTGCATACCTGGGATGAAACCCACTTGGTCATGGTGTGTAATCCTTTTGATATGTTGTTGAATGCGATTAGCAAGTATTTTGTTGAGGATTTTAGCATGTAGGTTCATTAGGGAAATTGGTCTGTAATTTTCCTTTCTTGTGGTGTCTTTGTTTGGTTTTGGTATTAGGGCAATGTTAGCATCGTAGAATGAGTTAGGCAATATTCCTTCTATTTCTGTTTTCTGGAAGAGCTTAAGCAGAATTGGTGTTAACTCTTTCCATAATATTTGGTAGAATTCAGCTGTGAAGCCATCTGATCCTGGGCTGTTCTTAGTTGGGAGGTTTTTGATGACTGACTCTATCTCTTTACATGTAATTCGACTGTTGTCCAATTACAACATCAATGTAGGCTCTTTGTCCATTTCCTCTAAATTATCATTCTTGTTGGCATATAATTTTTCAAAGTATCTTCTTATGCTACTCTTTATTTCTGTGGGGTCAGTAGTGATATCCCCTTGCTCATTTCTTATTTTGTGTATTTGAATCTGTTCTCTCTTTTTCTTTGTTAGTCTGGCTAAGGGTTTGCCAATTTTATTGATATTCTCGAAGAACCAGCTTTTGGTTTTGTTTATTGTTTCTAGTGCTTTCATATTCTCTCTTTTATTTAGTTCTGCTCGAATCTTTGTTATTTCCTTCTTTCTACTTCCTTTTGATTTAGTTTGTTGCTGTTTTTCCAATTCCTCCAAGTGTGCAGTTCGGTCTTCAGTTTTAGCTCTTTCTTTTTTTTTTACTATACGAATTTATGGCTATGAACTTCCCTCTCAGGACTGCTTTTGCTGCATCCCATAGGTTTTGATATGTTGTGTTGTCATTTTCATTAGTTTCAAGGTATTTGCTGATTTCTTTTGAGATTTCCTCCGTGACCCACTATTTGTCTAAGAGTGTGTTGATTAACATCAAAATCCTTGTGCCTAACCTTTTTCTCTTGCCCTTAGTGATTTCCATTTCATTCCATTGTCATCAGAGAAATTATTTTGTAGAATCTCAATCTTTCTGAATTAATTGAGAGTTGTTCTGTGGCCTGGCATGTGGTCTATCTTGAAGTATGTTCCATGTGCACTCAAGAAGAATGTAAATCCTGCTGTATTTGGGTGTAGTGTTCTGTATATGTCTATTAAGTCTAGGTCCTCTAATATATTGTTGAGAGCCTTTGTTTCTTTAGTGATTCTCTGTCTAGATGTTCTGTCTAATGATGATAATGGTGTGTTAAAGTCCCTTGCTGTATTTGTAGAGGCATAAATTTCTCCACTTAGTTTATCCAGGGTTTGCTTCATGTATTTTGAGGCACCCCAATTAGGTGCATAAATATTTATGATTGTTCTCTCTTCTTGAGAGATTACCCCTTTTACTAATATATAGTGTCCATCTTTGTCTCTTACGATAGTTTTGCATTTAAAGTCTATTTTGTCTGATTTTAAAATAGCTACTCCTGCACTTTTTTGGCTATTGTTAGCTTGTGAAATGGTTTTCCAGCCATTCACTTTAAGCCTGCTTGAATCCCTGGGTCGAAATTCGGTTTCTTGTAGACAGTATATAGATCAATCATATTTCCTAATCCATTCTGCCAATCTGTGTCTCTTGATAGGTGAATTTTGTCCATTAACATTCAGTTTTATTACTCATAATGAATTTCTTACTTCAGCCATTTGTCTTTCGGTTAATGTATGTCATATGATGTTTTGTTTTTGTTTTTTTTGTCTTGTTCATTGCTTTTAAACTCTCCTCCAATTCTCTCTCCCTTGTTTTTTCCTTTCAACTTGTAGAAATTCCTTTAGTGTTTCTTGAAGTGCAGGTTTCTTATTGACATACTCTCTTAATTTCTGTTCATCTGTAAATATTTTAAACTCTCCATCATTTTTGAATGCCAGTGTTCCTGGGTAGAGAATTTGTGGCTGAAATTTTTTTTCTTTTAGTATTTTGACTATGTCATACCACTGTCTTCTTGCCTCCATGGTTTCAGCAGAGAAATCAGCACTTAATCTTATTGTGCTTCCCTTGTATGTGATGGTTCTCTTTTCTTTTGCTGCCTTGAGTTTTTTCTCTTTGTCTTAAGTATTGGGCATTTTGAGAAGTATATGTCTTGGAGTTAGTCTGTTGGGATTTATAATGTTTGGGGTGTACTTTACTTCATGAATCTGCACATCCATCTCTCTCAATAAGGTTGGGAAGTTTTCAGCCATTATTTGCTTCAACACTTCTTCTGTTTCCTTTCCCTTCTCTTCTCCTTCTCGGATGCCCATAATGTGTATGTTTGAGCGTTTTGTGTTGTCGGTTAATTCTCTGAATCCCTGCTGGAAGTTTTCTATCTTTTTGTCTATTTTTTCTACTATCTGTTTGATTTCAGATGTATTGTCTTCCACATCACTCATTCTTTCTTCTGCCTGTTCAAATCTGCTGCTATGTGAATCCAGAGTCTTTTTGATTTCTTGGATTTTGCCATTGGTCATCATCACATCCATTGTCTTTTTGGGAGTGTTTGCAATTTCTTCAGTATGTTCTCCCAGTGTCGTCTTTATATTCTTAATCTCTTCCTTCACTTCTTTAATTTGGTCCATGACATTTGTTTGGAAGGCTTTGATTAGTTGTTCAATGTTCTGCTACACTTCCTGGTTTTTAATTTGTTCATTGGATTTGTCCATGTATTCCTGTTTCTCAGTGTGGTTTGTAATTTTTTGATGCCCTTTAGTCATCATTTTATCTTGATGGATTTATTCAGTTGATTAACTTTTCTCTCTGCTCTAGAGTTTTATTTAGCTGGTGGTTCTGCGTGTGTGTAAAGTTTTCTCTCTCATACTTTTTCTTCTTATTTTATTTCCTTGTTTCTTTTCATGTCCCCTTGAAGGCAAAAGATTAGGGCCAGAGGAATCGAAAGATTTAAGAAAGGAAGAAGGATAAGAGTAATATTGATAAAAGTTAGAAGAGGTTCCAAAGAAGACATAATGAAGTGAATATTTAACTCATGTCAGCAGTGTAAAGTTATTGGAAAGAATGTGGAGTACCTACAATGGACTGGGAAACCAAATAGAGGAATATATATATATATATATATATATATATATATATATATA
>JAQZBX010060613.1:0-17275 GCA_029593785.1 Cabassous unicinctus | reverse complement strand
TCCACAAGGTCAGCTGTAGGCGATCAGGCAAATGGTTCGCTTCTCTTCTCCTGGGGCCTTCTTTCCAACATCAAAGCTGCTATTCAAAGACTGCTTCTCCTCTGTTCTTTGCCTTGCCTTTTATATTCAATTCCCCACCCACCAGGGGGTGGGGCTCAACGCCCTACTGACTGACATGGCCCAGTCAACGCCCTAATCAAAATTCAATCATGCCCAGATTAACAGATCAGATTACAGGCATGATCCAATTATATTTTTGGAATTCATAATTACATCAAATTCCCCAACGGTTACACCTTCCTAAATTTTTTGCCCTTGGAGCACATCCACTAAATAAGTCCAAAGAACTGTGTTGGAGGTTGTTTGAAATACATTCTTTGTCTCTGTGGAAGTTATCATCCATCTCTGTGAGCTCTAACCTGAAAATTCTTCACTATTATGTAATGTCCTTGATGCTTTTAAGTTTTTCTTTTTTGTTTTTTGTTTTTACAATTTATGGTAGTCTTCAGCAGTGCATTTGGGTCAGATCCCATAGTCTCTCAGAGGGTAACATACTGCATAGACTGTTTTGTACTGTTTTCCCCACTTACTATATACATTGAGACGTGTCTCTTTATCAGTACAGAGATATGGTTGTACAAGACTCATTGTATGGATATCACTTATTTCTGGATACCTGGTCTTTTTTTAAATTTTCTGTTCCAAACACAGAAATATAGTATTTCTATATACCATAGAAATACAGTGAATATAGTATTTGGTATGTTTTCAGGTGAGGATAAAGTTTTAGTATTTGTAGGTGTCAAATAGGAAATATAAATGTATATTCACTTTACAGTGCCAAAATTCTCCCATTTTACAATTTCAACAGCAATGAACGAGGATGTCTGTTTCCTTAACAGCTTCGACAGACTGAGTTGTTTAAAGTTTGTATTTTTCTCTCAATTGAAGAGGTGAGAAATACAACACATTAAAATACAAATGCTTTTCTTATTGGCTTTCACATCACCACGTGCATCTGGTTTTCTCTACTTCCCTGGTCTTCCTTCTTAGTCTCCTCCTCCTCTAGTCTCCAGCCTCTAAATAGCAAAGTTCTTCGACGTTCTTCTTGGGCCCTCTCTCTTCTCCCACCTCGTGATATTCCTAAGTGAGCTTTCCCATTTCCATGGCTCTGATACTGTCTATAATAAATTTATCTTTTGGGCCCAGACCTCTCTTCTGAACTCCAGCTGCCAACTTGACATCTCCATGTAGACGCCTCTCAAGCGTCCGGAAGTTCAATACAGCATTAATCCCTGGGTCACCCTTCTCCTTTCCCATCACTGAAATACAATCTGGACTTAAGCACAGTTATCTCCCAACTGCTTAACCCAGAAATCTGGGACTCATTGACATTCCTGTTCATTGATGCCAAAATCCAATTAATCATATAGTCCTGCCAGCTCTACATCAAAAATATCTCTGGAACCCACTCTCTTCTCTATCTCTACTTCTCTCCATCCTTCACCATTGTCACATTTATTGTAAGGTCCTTTCAACTGGGCTCCTTATTTCTCTTCTTCACCCCAGGTTTTCACAAACCAGTAAGCATGAGCTTTTAAAAATGTAAATTTAAAATGTAAAACCATGTTACTCACAGGCAATAAATTCCCATTTTCCTTAAGGCAAACCCCCAAATCATTCCCATGATCTGCAAAGTACTGCATGGCCTGACCCTGCCTGTATACCTAACCTCACCTCATCTCATTCAAAATGTTCCAGAAGCATCAACTTTTTCTCACGTACGTCCACAAAATTTCCAATCTCTTTTCTCAGGAAAATTACCTGAGAAAATATCTTTCTCTCCCAAGAACCTGTAAGCTCCATGACAGCAAGTACTTTCGTCTCCTTTCCCCCATTGTATACAAAAGAGAGCAGAGTGCCCGTGAGCTAGAGAGCATCTCCATTTGTACTGGAGGACTGGTAGACGGTGCAGCTGGGAGGTATCAAGAGACTAAAGTAAAAGTTGGATGCAAGAGGTGGTCTTAGGACGCCTTAAAATGAGGAGTGGTTGGGATCTGGTGAATGGCTTGACTCTAGACCAGAGGGTCTTCGCCTTTTGTGCTCCACGGACCCCTTTGCCAGTCAGGTGAAAACCACGGACCCCTTACTAAGTCCACACTACACTGTGTTTTATTTAATAAATATATTACACCCACACCAACACGTTCCCACAAGAATGATGTTTTTCTGAATTTCAATTCAGGCTCACAGACCCCTTGTTAAGAAGCCCTGCTCTAGATTAAGACACAGAGAAACATCAGGTATGACTAAGGGCTTCCCCCATGGAGAGATGAGAAAAAAAGGATAAAATGTTGGATAGTCATCAAAAGTGAAGCTGATGGGGGGTGGGGAGTTTGGGAAGTAGAGAGCAAGATTTGTGCAGAGGGAAGCGGATGTGGCTCAAGAAATTGAGTTCCCACCTTCCACATGGGAGGTCCCGGGCCTCCTGGAGAAGGCAAGCTGGCATGACTGGCAGGCGCGGTGAGCTGATGCAGCAAGATAATGCAACCAAAGGACACAAAGAGGAAAGACAGTGAGAGACACAACAAACCAGGGAGCCGAGGTGACTCAAGAGATTGAGCACCTCTCTCCCACGTGGGAGGTCCCAGATTCGGTGCTCGTCTCCTAAAGAGAACACGAGCAGACAGCGAGCACAAACAATGAGGAGGGGGGAAGAAATAAATAAAATAAATCTTTAAAAAAAAGAAAAAAGATTTGTGCAGAGATGATAGGTTCGTTTCACACAGACTGACTTCAGGGCAATGGAGAGAAAATGTTGTTTTGGTACATGGAAGTGTAGGATCGAAGCTGCGATAAGAAATCATGGCTAGCAGGAGAGATTTGGAAGTCATCCTAGACAAAAATTGAAGAGATAAACGTGAATAGGTTCCCCATCAGGGAGATGGTTAAGAAAAGCGGATGACAGGCTTAGAATTTTAAGGAATACTTCCATTTACAGAGTGCAAGGAGAAAATGGAGCAAATAATTGAGCAAAGATGATCAGAAAAGCAGAAAAAGATGGATTAATGTAGGGTTACAGAAGTCAAGAAAGGAAGATTTCCAGAAGAGTTTCAGCGGCACAGGGAAGTCAAATGCCATCAACAGATAAAAGCAAACAGAACAGGGTTTTGGGTTGATCGATCTTTGGTGACCTTATAAAATTGGGAGAGTAGCGTTAGAATTTAGGGACAAAATGTCCTGGGAAGTAAGTGGGGGCTGGAATTTTTATTTGTACAAGAAAAAGGTACACAGCCCGATGTTAACCCTAACCCTCCCCTCTCATCCCGCAGCCCTGAAACCAGTGGATCTACATGTCACCTATCAGGCTGGGCCCCTGATGGCGGTGGACACCTCTCGGGGCATCGTGCTGCACTGGAGGGCCCACGGCTGGCCCCTGCGCTCCCTCCGCACCCCAGTGGCCTCCCTGCACTCCGTGGCCCGGGAGCTGGGGGGCATGGCCGGGGGCCCCCACACCGTGGTGGTGCTGGGCCTGGGCGCCCACTTCACCACCTTCCCTCCGTCCATCTTTGTGCGACGGCTGGAGGGGATCCAGGCAGCCGTGGCTGCACTGCTGGCCCGGGAACCCCGCACGCTCGTGGTCATCAAACTGGCCAACACTGGCTACAAGTCTGTGTATGGCAGCGACTGGTTCACCCTCCAGCTGAACCGGCTCCTCCGAGCGGCCTTTGCAGACCTCCGTGTGGCCATTGTGGACGCCTGGGAAATGACCTCCAGCCTGGCCCTGCCGGACAACATCCACCCAGGACGGCTCATCGTCCACAATGAGGTGGACATGCTGCTCTCCTTTGTCTGTCCTGTTTGAGCGCTTTGCACGGTCCTGGTGCTGTGCGGGTAGAGGGAGGATCTGGGACTGGGGACCCGGCTTTCGAAGGAACCAGAGCCATGAGGGGACCTTGGACTTACAATGATTCAGAAAAGAGCTGTGACCCCAAAACTTAGCACCTAGGTTTAACCATGGCGAACGATTTGGTGACCATTCTTTCTCACATCTCTCTAGGCACCATACACGTACATGTGTAAATTTTACATGCCTTCTTCTTAACTCAGTATTTTTATGAAATTTGTATTACAATCATTGTAGATGTACATGTGATCATAAGAAATAACACAGAAAGGTCCCCTGTACCCCTTTCTCAGTTTCTCCCAGTGGTAATACCTTGTTTAACTGTAGTCCAATATCACAACCTGGATAGGACTCACCAATCTTATCCAGCCTTCTCCATTTACTTGTACACATTTATATGTGTGCGTTTGATTTTACACAATTGTATCATGTGTGTAGGTTTAGCATCTGTTTTGTGGCCTTGCAGAGGAAAGAAGACAAGCCTCAATGGATTATCCAAATTGGGTCTGTAGCCGGATTTTGTCTAGGTTCTTGACTAAACTGCAAGAAATGAATATCCTTTTTTTTTTTTTTAAAGATTTATTTATGTATCCCCCCCTTGCTGCTTGTGTTTGCTGTGTCCATTTTGCTGTGTGTTTTTTCTGTGTCTGCTTATCTCCCCCTTGCTGTGAGGTCCCGCTGCATCAGCCCTCCCGGGGCCTCCCACATGGTAAACGGGGGCTCTATCGATTGAGCCACACCCGCTTCCCAGAAATGAATCTCCAGAGCAAGGCACGTTGATTAGGCCAGTGATTTATTAAGGAATGGTGAGGAGAGAAATGGGAGAAAATAAGAGATCAGGGGTCCCAGGGAGAGAGGAAGGGGCTAAAGAGTGGTAAAGAGGGCCGATTTACAGACTGCAATTCCCCATTATAGATTATAAATCCCCAGGTTTTACTTGCGTGGCCATCATGGCAGGGGAAAAACAGCGATAGCAGGGCGCAGAAGGCAGGAACAGGCACAGCGACCAGGCCGGTTTGCTTTCCCGCTTGCCTTTTAAACCATTTTGATTGATTATCCCATCCATCAATCCCCCGGGAAGGCCCAATGATAAGGAGCCTGGAGAATATCCGGGGCTTCTCCTGGCTTTCAGAGGAAATCTTGTTCCGAATGGGAGACTCTCGTGAGGGTCTTCCAGCAGCCAGCTTGGGGGCATTGAAGAGCATGTGTTAATGGCGGCAGTTTTTCAGCCAGTTTCCAGATCCGTCTATTGATTCCCTATCTAGCCTGCTTCAGGTCTTCTAATAGGAGAGCCCTGGCTTTAGTTGTAGTCTCAAAGGACTATACCCTCAGGCTAAGGGCGATCCAGAAATACAGCCCCTCTCCCAGGGGAACACAAGGAAATCTACCTTTTGGGAAACTCTGTATGTAAAAGAAGGAGGAAAAGTATCTATAACACTTTTTAGCCATGTCAGTCCTCATGTTGGTTTGCAGCCTGAATTGACACCACTTGGGTGGCTCAAAAATTTAAACTTTTAAAAATTTAACTGGTACTTCCAGTCACTTGACAGAAATAAATAAGTATAATTTCTGGATAAACCCACATTTATACCAGCTCTCAAAGAATTTTCCACAGAAAACATTAAAAGAAAAAGAAATACATTCGAAAATCACGGGACATACCAGAAACAAGACATCGAGAGAAAGAGAGCAGAAACCACAGTCAGCAGAGTCAAACCTACAAAAACTTCAGATATTGGAATAACTAGAAAAAACATAAAATATTATTAACACGACAATAGAAAAGAGAGGCTTTAAAATATGAATAAAGAGCAAGAGCTTTTGAAAAAGAACAAAATAGAACTTGAGCTCTTTGAGCATAGTGAGGACCATTATTTTAAAGACTTTGGTATGGCCTAGGTGTGATCCTCATCACTGATGGTTTCTAACACCTTCATCTTCTTTCCCTGGGCCATCACTTCCTGTTTCTTTATATGTTTTGTAACCTTTTGTTGAAACCTGGACGTTTTGATATTTTAATATGTTATTTCTGGAATTTAGACTCTGAGGCATCTGTTCCTTAAGCTTGTATCCAGCTAGTGTTATGATAGATATTTCCTTGAATATTAGGAGCTAACAAAAAGAAGAAGGAGGAGAAGGGGGAGGAGGAAGAGGAGGAAGAGGAGGAGAAGGAGAGGAGGAGGAGGGTGGCGGTTTTGGAGGAGGGGGAAATGGAAGGGGACCGGGAAGGGGAAGGCAAACCAGAAGAGGAAGGAGATGAGAAGGGGAAAAGAAAACACCTTCTGCAGTCTTTACAGATTGACCTGTGCCAGTTCTTGCCTTCAGGGCTTATCCATACAATGAGTTTAGAGAAGAGCTCCAGGCCAAAGCATTGGACCTCCCTGATCCTCTCTGTGCTTGTGTCTTGCGTTAGGCCTGTGCCTGCTGCCCTAGGAATCCTCCCCCTTACATAGATATGAAAGTCCTAGGAAACAGTTTCCTCACAGTCCGGGAACTTCACTCTGTGTCCTACAACCAACAATTCCTCACCCCAGGCGGCACAACTTGACTGCTCTCCCACAGTGTTCCTTAGGAGAGCTCAGTGAGCCGTCTTGTACATGCAGGACAAGTTCTGGGACAGCAATACTCTCAAGCCACCAGACAGACAGATGTACATGCTCCCCATGTGTGCACGAGGGTTACTCTGCTTGCTCTGGAACTGGGACCAGGGATCCACACACGGCATGGGATGCCCAGAGACGGTGTAAGTCACACGCCAAAATTTTTGAGTTGGGGATGGGGTGAAGTGAGAGGTGAGATAGCAGAAGTAAGCAAGAAGATCCCCCAGGGACTTTACGTACCTTGTTCAAGCTTATGAATTATATTTGCTAAAATTGCATTAACAATTACTTCAACAATTAATTTCCTCCTTAGCTAAATGGAAGAAAATTGCCTTGAGGAAGGTGTGGCTTTTTCTAACGTGCATAAAGCTGTTTCTTGGGCTAGTAGCAGGACTAGAGCCCGTGCCTTGCAATGTGGACCCTGGGACTACCTGGATATGGCTTCAGGTGAGGTCTCATTTTATATTCACTTCCCAGGCTTGCCTGAACACGCAGGGGACAGCTAGCTGGGGGTGCTATAGTCCGTGATGAGACCCACTGCCTGGGAAGAAAACAGCTTGCTGGAACCCCTGCCCCTCTGCAAACCCCCAGGCACAACTTCCCTCCCTCAGCCCTGCAACTAGGACCCTGCTCATGCAAACTCCGTTCCCCTCAGGTACCTTTTTATCTTCAGTTCTTCCCAAACCATCCTACTCCCTCCTTGTGCTTTCTACAATCTAGTTAACAGTGAGTTTTTCTCCAGACAAACTTGTATTTTATTTGTACTGGAAAAGAAAACATTTTATATCCTTTGCATTAGCTTGCTGCTAGAAAACGTAAGGCTAAATTTATTGCTCACATGGAACAAGTATGCTATTCTAAGGCACGAGCTCAAATACTGGTAGCTCTTCCTCTGCCAGTAATGAAGATACCGTCTCTCAGCTCCAAACTTTACCCTTCTGTACCCTGTTCGGTGGTGCTGGGGCTGGGACTCTGCAAACCACATTGCTGCTCCCGCAGCTGGTTCCACATCAGGCTCTTCCAACCGGGGGTGCTAGAAGAAGACTGCAAGGCTGAGGGGAAGAGAAGGAGCCCGCTCCTCCCTGCCTGCTTCCTTTGGGATTCCTGTTGTGTCCTGTTCCTTGGAGCATCACCCCAGCATCTGCTTTATGCTCCCAGGAGCAGAAGCTGATTCCAGTTTGTGTTTTTCCCAACACCGGCAGAATCAGCTGAACATGCACCCCTTCCCAGGGTTGTGTTTTAGCTCTACGGGACTCCTCCTCTGAGCTTCTAAGTTTTAATAATTAAGCATCTTCCCTGTGTTCTCTCAACCCCGTGGGGTGATAGCTGTTCCCTGCAGGTGCCTTGGGTTTCTCTTTCTGCTTTTTCGGTTAACTGTTAACAACACTTTAAACCCAGTTAACAGTTCCTTGTATTAAATATGTCCTGCTTAAATCTGGTATGAGTTTTGTCTCCTGACTGGACCCTGACTGATAAACTGTTGTGGCCGGCAGAAAGAAACCCAAGCAGCGCTCTTGGGGGTATGGATGAAAGAAGTTTTGTTAGGAGCAGGCCCAGAGGAGAATTCAGTCTTCAAATTCTGAGCCCTGTTTCTCGATTTTCATAAGTTTATATAGGAACACTAAGCGGGCAAATTCCTAAGCAAGTGGGCAGGCAGGGTTACAAAAGCAGAGGAGCAAGGTTAGTTTATCTTCCTAAAAGCAGAGGGCCATTAGGGAGGAAAAGAGTCATTATCTGTTTAGAGTCGTACATTTCCATTCAAAGGGGCAGGCAGGGAGTGCTTATCTTCCTGACATGGATTCCATGGAGAAAAAGGGGGGAGGAGGGAAGAAAGGAACCAGGGACCGAGGGGAGTTTATTTTCCTAAAGCTGTGGGTTTCTCCCGAGGGGGGTTAGGGTCCCAGCACTTCCCTTATCATTCCCCCCTTTTGATGCCCTTATAATTCTTTATGGGGCATCATCTGCTAACATGGGGATTTTTCTATAGTCCCCAAGGGCTGATATTTAACACGAGGCATTACTTGGTGTTTTAGGGCGTTTAAGCGGGAAGTGATGTATTGTATTAGGTACCGTAGAACACATGGCCCGAAAGTTAAGAGGAAAAAGACTGAGGCTATTACTGGCATAAATGGCAAAATCCAGGAGAGGAGATACTGGAAGTAGTTCCCGTTGGCAGACGCCTGGTATACACAGTTTAAACAGTCTTTGGCTCATTCTTTCAGTAGAGCCACTTTGTCCCTAACTATCCCTGAGGAATTCGCATAGAAACAGCATTCTTCCCTCAGGGCCTGGCAGATCCCCCCTGAACTTGCGGTGAGCAAGTTTAATCCTCGCCTGTTTTGTAAAATCACTTCTGCCAGCGAGTCTATCTGGTCTTGCAACCCGTTGAGAGCCCCCGATATTTCTTCGAGGTCATTTGATGTTTCCCGAGCTAGTGTTTATAAGCCCTCCTGACCAACTGTGAGTGAGGCCCCTGCTACTGCTGTGCTCCGAACTACTCCTAGTCCTAAGAGTATTGGAATTGCCTGTATTGCTTGTTTGGCTCGAGAGAGCTCTCTAGGCAATTCATCTCCATATGCTGAGAACGATGGTACTGGCCAAGCCAGGTAGCAGACGCCTACCTGGCCATCCTGTGGTAGGCACCGGTAGGCGTTGGTGCCACAGACCCAGATGGTGGAGTTTGTGGCACATCGGTCAGGCTCATTGAGTGGGCAGGTGGTGTCACAGCTGGCCCTTCCAAGAGGGAGGATGGTTGAAGGAGACCTGGTAGTTATATTTTTACAGCTAGCCAGTTTTCCTGGGGGTTCGGTTATGCGGACTGGGAGGGGCCTGGTTCCTGCCACAGAGCTGTCATGGGTCAGGAGGGTTACGTTCCATGGGACAGGTACGGGGAAGATGGTTATACTGGAGGAAGTGCACAGCCAGCAGGAGGCAGCTATGTTGGGCCGAGATTCGTTTAGGAGTTGGTGAAACTTTCAAACCTGGTTCAAAAGAACGTTGCAGGGGGCTGTTCTAACTTTGGCTCTTAGCGTCTGGGCAGCTTTTCTTTTCATCAGAGTTTTCTCTGGAGGTTGGGTTACCAGGATCACTTGGACCAGTATGAGGTCCCCTGGGTCCAGCCCCGATGGGTCGTATATTGATTGCTAGTTTTAGTCCTGTTTGGACCTTTAAAAAGGTATTTTCTGATCCGGTGGTTATGTTTAATAAGGTGAGTTTTCTATGCCACAGGTTTCTATGCCACACCCTGCCGGGCTGGGGATTTACTGTAGAAGATAGGGAGAAGTCGGTGGGACCCCCTTCCAGGGAGCGGTGGCACCTACCAGCAAGCTCCAAGAGCGGCAGAATCCTCCGCCCTTTTGGGGGTCTCGACAGAGGTATTTGTCATAACTCCCATAGTTGCGACCCCTACACCCTCTCCTGGGGGCAGGTATGGGGGCGTGGGGGTACGGGGCAACCAGCAAGGTATAAGGAGCGTGATCTTGGATTGCCCTGAAAGCATCAAATACTACAGAGGCTGAAGTTGCACCTGCCGAGAACGGGACTGAAGCGTTCAGAACAGATTGTTTGCCCCAGCTTTGACTAACTTGCAGCTGCCATAGATTTTGGGGGTGGGTATTGCCTCCTAGGGAGGGGGCAAGGAAGGAAAGGACAAGCAAATCAAGGCACAGAAGCATCCTATTATACACCAGTAAGCAATTGCAATTAGGGCTCTATTCACAACAGCCCAGTCTGCAGGAGCTACAGCAGCGAGTCCAACTCCAAATACCAAGGTGAGCAGGCTGTATAAGTACAGGATCCACCAGGAGCAGGGGGTCCATTCAGCAAGTGTTTGACGAGGTCGGTGCTCAGGGATCCTGGGCGACTTGCACTCTCAAGGGGTGGCCGGGTATGGGTTGGGCTGTCCAGCTGTCCTGCTCTTTATCGGGGTGTGCCTTCTTGACCCTGGAATGATGGATCCAAGGGATGATGCCTGCAACTTGAAGAGCAGTAGGAGTTACAAGGATCACAGTATGTGGACTCTCCAGGAAGAGGAAGGCTGAAGGGGTTCTTTTTTCCAGTCTTTGACCCAGACTAGGTCCCCTGGCTGGTGGGGGGTGCACCGGGTGTCCCAGGGGAATGAGATTCTGGGACAAGAGAGTTTTATGTATTTCAGCTAGAGTTTTCCCCAGCTGCTGGAGTATGGAATCTTGGCTAGCCTCCCCCAGAAGTTTGAGATTTCCTCTGAAGGCCCAGATAATTGGGGGTGGCCACCAAAATAGAATTTCAAAGGGTGAATAGCCTGTGGGTCTGGGGTGCACCTAACTCAGAGAAGGGTCAAGGGAAGTAAGTCTACCCAGGGGAGACCAGTTTCCTGGCAGAATTTGGCTAGGGTGGCTTTGAGGGTTTGATTCATGCGTTCAACTTTCCCTGAACTCTGGGGCTTATAAGTGGTGTGGAGTTTCCACTTGATTCCTAACATTTTTGCTAGCTCTTGGACTACGGCAGCCACGAAGGCCGGGCTATTGTCACTTCCAATTGACAGTGGCAGCCTGTGTCATGGAATGATTTCCCTAAGTAAAGCCTTAGTCACTTCTCTTGCCTTTTCAGTGCGAGTGGGGGAAGCTTCGACCCAACCTGAAAAGGTGCATATCATCACCAACAGATATTTGTACCCCTGACTTGGTTTCACTTCTGTGAAGTCTACTGTGAGATCTTCAAAGGGGGCCATCCCCATGTGCTGGACACCTGCCGGAGCACGGGGCCCCTGCAAAGGGTTTTTTTTGGCACAAACTTGGCACTGGCTGCTGATGGTGGCACAGAAAGAAGCTAGCCAGGCTATGTAGTAGTATCTCCCAAGCAAGACTTCTAGCGCAGTTTTCCCTAGGTGGGTGAGTTGGTGGTATCGCTGGATGAGGGCATGAGCAGCTCCTTTTGGGACAAAAATCCAGTCATCTGGGAGCAGCCAAGTTTCTTTGGGGGTTTAGCTTCCCCCTTCTCTCTTAGCCCATTCCTGTACTTCCCAGGTATAGCTTAGTTGATTAGTCTCTTGTCCTAAGAGGGACAGCTGCGGTGTCAATTCCGGGACTCATATCCCGTGGGTTCCTTCAGCTGCTTGCTGAGCTGCTTTGTCAGCTAGCCTGTTTCCTCGAGCGACCACGTCCATTCCTTTCTGATGTCTGCAGCAGTGGATGATGGTGACTTTGTCTGGTTTCCAGATTGCTTCTAACAGTTGGGATTTCTTCTTTGTTTTTTATTTCCTTTCCCCCTGCAGTTAGGAGACCTCTTTCTTTATAAATTGCCCTGTGGACATGAACAATAGCAAATGTGTACTTAGAGTCAGAGTAAATGTTTACCGCTTGCCCGGCGGCTAGCTGCAGGGCTCAGACCAGTGCCCAAAGTTCTGCTCATTGTGCAGATAATCCCCGCGGTAGAGACGCCGCTTACACCACCCGTTCAGTGGTGGTGACTGCATATCCAGCAAGCTTTTCCCAGTTTTTAACAAGACTGTGCCCATCTGTAAATAGTGTCTGATCCAGGGAAGGGAGCGGTTTGTCTTGGAGGTTAGGGCGGCTGGCGTAAACTTCTTCAGTCACTTCGACACAGTCATGTTCAGGAGCCCCTTCCTCATCTGGCAAAAAGGTGGCAGGGTTTAGACTGAGCGCTGTTTCTATTGTCACTCTGGGGTTTTCACAGAGTAAGCCTTGGTAATGTGTGAGCCGAGGATTCGATATCCACCGATGCCCGTGTGAGTTCATTAGGGCAGTGACTGCGTGTTGCACCATAACATGAATTGCCTGTCCAAGAGTTAATTTGTCAGCATCTTTGATGAGGGTCACGGTTGCTGCCAAGGCTTTCAGGCAGGGCGGCTGCCCTGCAGCCTCAGGGTCCAGCTGCTTGGAGAGGTAAGCAATGGGTCTTTGCCAGGGGCTGACTGTGTGAGAATCCCCAATGCTGCTTTGTTCTTTTCATGCATGAACAGGCTAAAGTTTCGAGTTATATCCGGGAGCCCCAAGCCAAGGGCTCGGCCAGCTGTCTTTGATGTTTTGAAAGGCCCCCTGTTGAGCTTCTCCCCAGGCAAGAGGCTCTTTTTCTGGACCCGCCAGAACTTTGTAAAGGGGCTTGGCCATGGCTGCAAACCCGGGAATCCAGATGCGGCTGAACCCTGCAGCCCCGAGGAACTCGCGAAGCTTTCTTTTTGTGGTGGGGGTAGGGATGGTGCAGATCACTTTCTTTCATTCGGGTCCAAGTGTCCGGTGCCCTTGTGTGATGCTGAACCCCAGGTCCTTGACCTGCTGTTTACAGATCTGGGCCTTTCTCCAAGACACTTTGTACCCAGTCTGAGTTACAAGTTGTAGGAGAGTCTGGGTCCCTCTCCAGCAGTCCTCTTCCGTCTCACTGGCAAGTAGGAGGTCATCTACATATTGTAAGAGGGCACACCTGCAGTCTTCCCAGGGGTAGGTGGCCAAATCTGCTGCCAAGGCTTCCCCGAAAAGGGTAGGGGAGTTTTTGAAGCCCTGTGGGAGCTGGGTCCAGGCTAGCTGAGTTTTCTGCCAGGTTTTGGGATCTTCCCACTCAAAGGCAAACAGACGCTGGCTCGGGGAGGCCAGACGCAGGCAGAAGAAGGCATCTTTCAGGTCCAGGCAAGTGAACCAGGCGCCTTCAGGCGGCAGCTGTCCTAGCAAAGTGTATGGGTTGGGAACAACCTGATGTAAGGTGAGAGTGGCTCATAAATTATTAATGGCTCATAAATCCTGCACTGGTTGATATCCGGTCCCATCTGGCTTTTTTACTGGTAATAATGGGGTGTTCCAGGGTGACTGGCATTCGATTAGAATTCCTTCTTTCTTCAGGCAATCTATGTGTTCCACTATGTCCAATTGCGCTTCACGGGGGATCGGATACTGCCTCTGCCAGACCGGGACCACTCCAGGCTTCAGGTCGATGATGATGGGTGCATGGTTCTGTGCCATTCCTGGTGGGGTTTTTTCTGCCCAAACCTGGGGGAAAAGTTCCAGCAGTTTTTACGGATTCTGACCTGAACTTTCTTCTGCATGAAGTCTCCATTCTTCACTTTGGGGTACGGTGACGAGGAGAGTGAGGCTGGTCCCAAGGCTTAAGTTTGCTGGCCCTTCAGGTTTGAAGGTAATCTGAGCTCCCAGTTTGGTTAAGAGGTCCCTACCAAGCAGGGGAACTGGACATTCAGGCAGGTACAGAAATTTATGAATCACTTCGTGGCCACCAAGCTGGCAAGTTCTTGATTGGCAAAAAGGCTGTTGGCTTGACTGGTCCCCAGTCGCTCCTATGATATTAGTGGTTTTTCCGCTAAAGGGGGCGATGGGGGTTGTGACCACAGAATGTTCAGCGCCAGTGTCCACCATGAAAGTCATTGACTGGCCCCCGACTTGTAGTTTGACCATGGGCTCATGGGGGCCAAGTTCCAGTGAGCCCGGTCGCCCCTGTTCAGAGTTGAGCCCTGCCAGCCCGAGCAGATGGTCTTGGGGCTCAGGTCGGTATTTCCCTTTAGGGATGTTCCCTCTGTGTGCCTGAGTCTTTGGGGGGCACTCATTTTTCCAGTGGCCACTTTCTTTGCAGTAGGCACATTGGTCTCTGGCCAGAGATACCCTTCTGGTGCTTGTCCCCCCTTTTCGAGGTGGCCCTTCTCATCTGGTGGGGTCAGGATTTCCCAAGGCTGCTGCCAGTAGGGAGGCTTGATGTTTTATTTGCTTCTTGGCTTCTCGTTCAATGGTTTTGTCTCGATTGACGAATACTTTGTTGGCGACTTCCAGTAGTTGAGAGATGTTCATGCCCGCAAACCCTTCTAATTTTTGGAGCTTTTTTTTAATGCTTGTTGCTGCCTGTGCAACAAAGGCGGCATTCACCATCCTCCGGTTTTCCGGAGCTTCTGGGTCAAAAGGAGTGTAGATTCTGAAGGCCTCGCAAAGTCGTTCATACTAATCTCCCAGAGATTCGTCGGACTTTTGAGTAACTAAAGTCGTCTTTGTCATGATTGTGGGTCGTTTTGCCCCCTCTCAGACCCCTCGGAGGAGCGCTTCCCGGTATTGCTGGAGTGCAGCCTGTCCCTGATCAGTGCTGAAGTCCCAGTTCGGTTGGGCTTCTGGTGCCGCTTCTCGTGCCCAATCTTCCGGGTTTAAGACACCAGTAGGGGCCTGTGCCTGCAGCCACTTTCGGGCTTTCGTCAGAATTCGTCATCTCTCCTCCATATTAAACAAAGTCAGGAGGAGTTGGTGGCAATCATCCCAAGTAGTATGATGGGTTTGGAAAATGGATTCCATGAGATCAATAAGGGCCTGGGGCTTTTCCGAGTGGGGGCTTTTCCAGTTTAAGAGATCTGTAGTTGTGAAGGGCTGGTAGTATAATACAGGCTTCCCAGGTTGGATGGTCCCATTCTCACTGATCTGGGCCAGACCCTGTGTTCCACGGAGGGGCATCTGTAACGCGGGTTGTGCCGACCAGAGCCTCCAGTTGCAGGGCTTTCCTCAGAGGGGGTTGATGTTCCTGGAGGGACCGAAGGTGAAGGTGTTTCTGGGAGATCTGCGTGAACTCCCTGGTTAGGAGGAGAGGCTAGAGCGGCCGGAGTATATGGCGGTGGGGGTGAGGGTGGTGGGTCCTCCTCTGAGGACCCTTGATGAATGACTGGCTTCCGGAGCCCCTTTCCCTGTGCAACCAAGACCTTGCCCTGTCCCTTTTTTCCAATGCACAATCAAACCCAAGGGGGCAGAGTCTGGGCTATCTCCAACCAAGAGTCGATGTAGGGAAACTGATCGGGGTGGCCAGGAGTTCCTGTGACCACCAGCCACACTGCACAGACCCTGGCTATATCCAGGGTCCCTTCTGAGGGCCAGTCAACATTAAAAGTGGGCCACTCTACTTCACATAGGGTTTGGAGGGTGCCGGGGTTCATCCGGATGCCATAATCTCTGGAAATTCTTGAAATTCTTGAGCATGCAGTTTAAGATGGTAGTTTTTGACTGTGATGAGCACATACTCTGCGTTGGTGGCACAAGACAGACAAGGTAAGGGGTCGCCTCTTTCAAGGCCGCTCAGATGCCCGCCTGTCCGTGCCTCTCGCGAGAACTTCAGCTCGTCTTAGCTAAGGCGCCCGGGTAAAGTTCAGGGTGGCCGTTATGCCATATGACATAGCCACGGAAAACAGGGCCCACACGTGCTCCGTAGCATAAAGCTTTGGAGTCACAGACTGGTACAGCAGACATAAGCCTCTGCCGTCCTCAGTCACTCACACAGTCATTCAGAGGTTATGCAGTCCCTCCCACAGGGATTAACAGTGTTAAAGCCACACCCTGAGTCGGTGGCACAAGACAGACAAGGGAAGGGGTTGCCTCTTTCGAGGCCACTCATGCCCGCCTGTCCACGTCTCTTGCAGACCGAGGGGAGTTTATTTTCCTAAAGCTGTGGGTTTCTGCCGAGGGGGGTTAGGGTCCCAGCACTTCCCTTATGAAAACTACCCTCTCTTCTAAGTTTTCCTTTTTGCAAATTGGTCTTCAGTACTTTGTCTAATCAAATAATTTGTAGGATTTGTTTTGGAAATAGGCAGAATAAAAATAATGGTTTCCTATGTAAACTCTGGGTTTCAACGTTTCTCATTTCTCCCAAGCTCTCGCTCATTTCCTATAGCCATGGCATCTGGAGCCCTTCTCCCACCCGCCGGCTGGAGCTTCCCTTCGCCTTTTAGTGCTGAATGCTACATAGAAGGCAATGAAAAGTCAGGCTGAAAAAAGCATTCAGTCTCAAACAAGAACTCAACATACCACCCCTGCCATTTCCCTCACGAGCTAGGTATTGATTTCAAGTCCATTTCTTTCCAGAAATGAGGACTGCCCTCAGGCCATTGCTTCATTCTACTTTCGTCCAGCAGAAACAGCGTTCTGGTGAGTGGGAGGAAGCTATTATTCCTTGCCTGGGGGTTTGGATCATAATGTTCTCCAACAATTAAGCTCCTCCTGCTTGCAGAATTATTCCCACGTTTCTTCTTGGTTGTTGCATTCCCAGGCTCTAAGCCAATTCTGCCGAGAAGCGCAGCTCTCTCGTTCCTACTGCAGCTGCCCCTTCTCCATGTTTGACCTCCTTCTGGGTCCTTGACTTGCCACATCGCCACATACTCGGAGATGCCGTACTTTGGCAGTAGTTGAAGCCTTGGAAGGACATTGCCCTGTGAGTCACTATGACCCAAGAAAAGAAGATTGTTGGAACTTTATAGAGGTAAGGGAGAAAGGACAAGATCTGAGCAGGAGGGACCCCGTGATGGGTAAGGGACTTGGGCTTCAGTAGGTAAATGTACGCACAGGACGTGGACATGGACACCTGGGCAGACTTGGGTGTAGGGGTCAGGACAGTTAGGTCCATGTATCAAGCAACTGGTATGGATCAAAGCCACAATCTGGGCGAGTTACTGTCTTTAATGCTGTGTGGAATATAAAGAAGGTGCAAGATGTGCCTCCTTTTGAGGTATGTGCACGGCTTAAAAAATAGAACGTTGGGTCCTGCCCGTAGATGGAGGTGTGAGACTGAGTCTGGGTGGTCAGGAAGACAGGAGACTCAGGGTAGTCATAAAAATAAGAACCAGGGAAGCGGCTGTGGCTCGATTGGTTGGGCTCCCGTTTACCATATGGGAGGCCCCGGGTTTGGTCCCCGGGGCCTCCTGGTGAAGGAGCTCCCGTGCGGCGTGGTGAGCTCAGGGTCTGCATGGTGCGGTGAGCTGGCGCAACAAAGGAAGACAAGCAGCAAGGGGGGGATAAATAAATAATAAATA
>JAQZBX010060612.1:0-17269 GCA_029593785.1 Cabassous unicinctus | reverse complement strand
AGAACTGTGTGGGAGAGAGTGTGGTCTATGATGTGAACGGTGGTCCATGCTCGGTGGCAAGGCCCCAGGATGTGTATATCCATTGCGGGTGTTGTGTCACAAGGTTGAAAGATGGTGGTGTGGGATGTTGTTGGAGGTGTGGGAGGTGGGGAGCATGGGAATCCCTGTAATTTCTGAGTAATATTTAGGTAATCTTAGCTCCTTTAAAAATACATATATGTAAAATAGCATTTACGTAAACAAATGCACATATATGCATATGTATTTATATATCATTTTACAAATATTTGTATGCATTGTGAAAATTTTGATTTTTACCAACAATAAAAATTAAAAAAAATAAAAATAAAAATAAAAATAAAATAAAATAAAATAATAAATAAAATTAAAAAATATAAATATATATAGGGGAAAAAAAGAATGAAGTGATGAATGCACAAATATGTGATTACACCAAATACCATTGATTTTACAATGGATGGATTTATGCTTTATTAGCATGTATCAATAAAATTGATTTGATTAAAAAAAGATATTATAAGAGGATACTATGAACAACTGTATGCCAACAAACTAGACAATGTAGATGAAATGGAAAAATTCCTAGGAATGTATGAACAACCTATACTGACCCTAGAAGAAATAGAAGACCTCAACAAACCAATCACAAGTAAAAAGAATGAAACAGTCATCAAACAACTCCCCAAAATGAAAAGCTCAGGACCAACTGGTTTCACAGGTGAGTTCTACCAAGCATTCAAAGATTTAATACCAACCTTACTCAAGCTCTTCCAAAAAATTGAACAAGAAGGAATGCTACCAAACTTATTCTATGAAACCAATATTACCCTAATACGAAAGCCAGATAAACAATATTATGAAAAAAGAAAATTACACACCCATTTCCCCAATGAATTCAGATACAAAAATCCTCAATAAAATACTTGCTAATCGAATCCAACAACACATTAAAAGAATTATTCATCATGATACGAGGCATGCAAGGTTGGTTCAATGCCAGAAAATTAATCAGTTTAATATACTACATTAATAAATCAAAGAAGAAAAATCACATGATCCTATCAATTGATGAAGAAAAGGCATTTGACAAAATGCAGAATCCTTTCTTGATAGAAATACTACAAAAGGTAGGAATTGAAAGAAACTTTCTCAAGATGATAAAGGCCATATATGAAAAACCCACAGTTAACATTATACTCAATGGTGAAAGACTAAAAGCTTTTCCATTGAGATTAGGGACAAAACAAGGATGCCCACTGTCACCACTGTGTTCAATATAGTGCTAGAAGTTCTAGCTTGAGCAATCAGGCAAGAAAAAGAAATGAAAGTCATCCAAATTGGAAAGGAAGAAGTAAAATTTTCACTATTCACAGATGATATGATCTTATACCTAGAAAGTCCTGAAAAACTACAACAAAGCTGCTAGAGCTAATAAATGATTTTAGTAGAGTGTTAGAATACAGGATTAATAAAAATCAGAGGTATTTCTATAACTAATAATGCACAATCTGAGGAGGAAGTCAGGGAAAAAATTCCATTTATAATAGTGACTAAAAGAATCAAATATTAGGAATCAACTTAACCAAGGATGTAAAGCACTTGTATTCAGAAAGCTACAATGTATTGCTAAAAGAAATTTAAAAAGGACCTAAATAATTGGAAGAATATTCTGTGCTCATGGAGTGGAAGACTAAATATTATTAAGATGTCAATTCTACCCAAATTGATACACAGATTCAATACAATCCCCATAAAAATACCACCAGCATTTTTTCAAAGAAATGGAAAACACAATTATCAAATTTATTTGGAAAGGTAAGGGGCCCCAAATAGCCAGAAACATCTTAAAAAGGAAAGGCAAAGTTGGAAGACTCTCACTTACGGACTTTAAATCATATTACATAGCTACAGTGGTAAAAACAGCACAGCATTGGTGTAAAGATAGACACATAGACCAATGGAACTGAACTGATGGTTTAGAAACAGACCCTCACATCTATGGTCCAGTGAATTTTGACAAGCCTGTCAAACCCATCCAGCTAGGTAAGAAGTCTATTCAACCATTGGTGTTGGGAGTTCTGGATATCCATAGCCAAAAGAAAGAAAGAGGATCCCTATTTCATGCCTTATACAAAAATTAACTCAAAATGGATCAAAGACCTAAATATAAAAGTTAGAATCATAAAGAGCCTAGAAGAAAATGTAGGAAACATCTTCAAAACCTGGTGGTAGATGGTGCGTTCTTAGGCCTTACACCGAAAGCATGAGCAATGAAAGAAAATATGGATAAATGGGACCTCCTCAGACGTGAACACTTTTTTGATTTAGGTGACTTTGTCAAGAGTGTGAGAGGGCAGCCCACTTCGTGGGAGAAAGTATTTGGAAGCCACATATCCAAAAAGGGTTTGATTTCTGCTCTATGTAAAGAGATCATGCAACTCAACAATAAAAGAGCAAACAATGCAATTAAAAAATGGGCAAAAGTCTTGAATGGACATTTCTCTGGGGAGGAGATGCCAGTGGCCAAAAAGCACATGAATGAATGTTTCATATTACTAGCTATTGGGGCAATGAAAATCAGACGGACAATGAGATATCATCTCATAGTGCATTGAATAGTCATTATTTTAAAAAAAACAACAAACAAACATGGAACAGTGAATGCTGAAAGGATGTGGAGGGGAGGGATCACTCCGTCACTGTTGGTGGGGTTGTGGGGTGGTGTGGCCTTTGTGGAGGACAGTTTGGTGGTTCCTCAGGAGGCTAGATGTAGAGCTGCTGTGTGATCCAGCAATTCCTCTGCTAGGAGTATATCTAGAAGAACTGAAAACTGTGACACGGGCAGGCGTCTATCCAGTGATGGTCATAGCAGCATTTTTCATAGTTGCCAGGAGATGTAGACAGCCCAGGTGTCCATTGACCAATGGGTGGATAGACAGGATGTGTTATATACATATAATGGAGTACTATGCTGCAGTGAGAAGAAATGAAATTGGAACACATATGATAACATGGATGAATCTTGAAGAGAAATTTGCCAGACAGAAAGGACAAATATTGCTTGGTCTCACTAATATGAACTAAATACGAAGAATAAATGCATGGGGCTAAAACCCAACGTATAGGTTATTTGGAGATAAGAAGAGGCCTGAGAAAGTCTACTGATGCTTAATGTATGTAGAAGTTTTAATTAACTTGACTGTAAATGTGTGGAAATGGATAGAGTTGATGGTAACACATAGTGAGCAGCAGCTGGTTTATAACTGGGATCGTGGCTGAAAAGGATAGTCTAGGGATGTAAATGTCAAAGGAAAGAAAACTAGAGATTAATCTAGGGATTGAATAACACAGTGAACCCAGAGGTGGATGAGAATTGTGGTTATTAGTACAAATGCAAGAATGTCCTTCTTTGATCTAGAACGGATTTACATCACTGTTGCAGGGTGGTGGAAATATAGAGAAGCATGAGAAAAATACAATTAATTTAACTTATGGACTATAGTTAAGAGCAATACTGTAATATTCTTGCATCAATGCCAAAGATGTATTGTGTTAATAATGTAAGAAATGTGGATAAGTTTAGTTTTCACATAAAGGTAATAAAGGCAAGGGGAATATACTAATGCTATTTGGTGGGCTATTGCATCAGTCACCTATGCCCCTGAGTTAAGCAGGGATAAAGGAAAACAGCTCAAACCAGTTCTACTGCCAGTAAAAGGGGGTGACAACTCAAAGATCAGTATTAAATTCCATTCCTTATTTGGTGAAAGGGCGAGTAACTGGCCAAAACTGCTGGAATGTGATAAGGAAACAGTTAATCAAAGACTAGGGGACTTGTTGGGAAAGTTAGATAGGCTGTAACCCCTGGAGTATCCAATCAATGGAGAAACAGGGGAGGGCTTGTGTGTTAGGCTTAGGTGGGTATAAAATGTGTCACTTTTTTTTGTTTGGGGCACCAGCCACATGTTCTGGTTGCATGCCCCTTCTTGCAAGACTGAGAATAAAATCTATTTTTCTCCACAATCGGGTGAGCTTTCTTTCTTTCAGGACCAGATTTCTTTCTAATGATAATGGGGGTATGAAAAAAAATATGCCAAATATATGCTATGAGCCACAGTTAGTGGTAATAGCCTGATGATATTATCTGTAATCTGTAACAAATGTTCCACAACAGTGTGGTGTGTTGATGAAGGGTTGTTGTATGAGAATTCTACACATGTGCATGATTGTTTTGTAAGATCACAACTTCAGTAATAAAAATATATTTGAAAAACTTTAAATATTGATAGCCACAGGACTCATTGAAAGTGTCCTTATAGGTGGTTAATATGGAGAATTCCTATTTCTCATAAATTTTGTATAGTTACAATGGTGAGATGACAAAAAGTTATGAGTACAATGATTCTTTTTTTTTTTTTAAAGGTTTTTTATTTATTTATACCCCCCTTGCTGCCTGAGCTCACTGTGTCCATTTGCTGTGCGTTTTTCTGTGCCTGCTTATCTCCCTTTGTTGGGACGTCTTGCTGCGTCAGCTCACTGCGCCGCGCGGGCTGGCTTGCCCTCACCAGGAGGCCCCAGGAATCGAACCCAGGGCCTCCCATATGGTAAACGGGAGCCCTATCAATTGAGCCACATCCACTTCCCTACAATGATTCTTTGTATTAATTGTCCCTTTAATACATTAATTGTATTATATTGTATTAATTGTATACCTTTAATACATAATGTGTACCCATTTTATAATCATTTTCTTTTTCCTTATGCTGTTTGTTCTGATTATGTTTATTAACATAGTTTTGGCTGTTCGATTTAATAATAAAAAATGGAGATTATAAAAAAAGTTCACTGATATTATTTCAGATTTCATATTGCAAATAGTCTTTAAAAACTACCCCTTGTAGACGTTTGGAATATAAAGAGTAGCCACAATAATCTGAAAAGGCTATTAATATACTCTTTCTTTTTCCAGTTACATATCTAAGAGAGGCCAATTTTTCTTCATATACTTCAACCAAAACAATATATTTTTACACTTTAAATGTAGAAAGAAATATAAGATGCAACTGTCTTCTATTAAGCCAGATATCAAAGATATTTGCAAAAATATAAAACAATGCAACTCTTCTCTCTTTTGGGTGGGAAATATAGGAAATTTTAACCAAAAAGAAATTACATTTCTACATGTAATTGGTTTATTTTTGTTATTTTAAATAATTTCAATTACAAATAATTTTAAATTATTTCAGGTGTAATTTCTAATACAGTAATCATCAGTTGATATATCCCAAGTAAACAAACGCATGGTCCTGGAACAAATTGAGAACCTTTGTTACTAATTAATGTGATAGGTGGGTACAGGATCATCTGGGTGCTCATGGAAGGGATCTCAGGTTTCTAAGTCCGGGAGTCATCATTGGAGGAAGTGAAATGTGACTGGGCCTGGGGGATGCGGGGGCAGATGAGTGAAGTTTCTTTAGTTTAATAGTTCTCAAATGTGAATGTGCATCAGAATCCCTGGGGGCCTTGTTAAAATACAGATTGCTAGGTCCCTCCCAAGTTTCTGATTCAGTATGCTGAGGTGGAATCAGAGAATTTGCATTTCTATCAAGTTCCAAGGAAACGCTGATGCTATTAGTCAAAAGACAATAAGTGGGGGAAGGACTATTTATCCTTTTAGAGCTCTTCTAATCACTGTATATATTTGTCTCCATCTGTGTACCTTACATGGATTACATGGATTACACAATTTCTGCTACACTGAAATTGTGGCATTTCAAAAAGGTTTTAACAAGGAGAATGGGTTTTGGCCCTGTTTTTAAAATCCCTCATACTTAAAAGTTGCTCCCAATTGGGCCAATAAAAACTATCTTAGAAACTAGCGGTGTGACAAAATTAACAAGAGCTGCCCTGATGCTTCTATACAAATCAGCATTTGACTTCCAGGTCTGTTGCCTGTTTAGCTTCCCCAGCGGGCTCTAGATCTGTACTTATTTCTGTTTGTTGGCTACCAATTTCATACACTGATTGAATTTTTTTCCCTAGGAATCCATATTTCTGACTCCTCCCTAAAATGATCTTCTGTACCTCAGCTTATCAACATCCACACCAACCCATCAGATAGCCTGTAATGTTAGATCCTGCTATTCAGTCATAGTGAGATGCCTAATTACATATCCCTGTTATCAAGTTGGCCATACAGGGATAAGAAATTCCCAGCTCTTTAACATTGCCTCACTTTCCATCAGTGCTTGCATTTATTTTCATATGAGTGCCCTTCCATTCCATTCCATCTCTCAGTAGATGGCCAAGTCTGTGATTTCTGCCCTTGCACACTGCTTGGGCCCTGCATGGTACATTGTATTGATGAGTGCACTAGATTTGTCACCTACCTCCTCCACACTTACTAGTTCTGCTGAAAGAATTGGCTATTATACCAGACCCCCTCTTTCCATAAAACATGGATCTTTGGGGTTGCGGTATAAAATAAAGAAAACAGTATTGGGTCTGGCTCCCAAGAGATTCTGGACATGGCTTAAATGTAGGTGCTAATTGATAAATGTGACCAAATCAGAAGGACTCCTGACCTCAGAGAGTAAGTTATATTGTAGTGGGAAGCTTATAGTTTTCTAAGTGATGTTTCTTAAACTTTTTTATTATGAACACTATTAGTTAATTTTTAAACACATTCCTAATTACATATGTCTACTTAGCTCTTAATAATTGATAATCTCTTAACATACTAATATAGTGTATACATTATAAAATATATACACAATAGAAAATCAGAAGGATAAACTAAATAATATTTGCCCTCGTGATAATTTCTATTGTTTGGGGCCAGCTTCTTTTCAGATATGATTAGATTGTCGTTGCTTTTATTTCATTGTGTGACTATAGGAGAGCTCTAACTACTAACAGTAGAAGTGTCACTTTCTTGTTATGGGAATATTTTTCAGTTTCTTTGCAGGGATCTTTTTAAACCACTTAGGCAAAGAATCCAGAATAGTCCCCCAATTTCAACTTAAAATGTCTTTAACATATTGACTTCAGCATAGGGTGAATAAATTCTATATTTTGTACTTTCTAATTATTTATGTACACTAGGTAGGTACCTAAATCAAGGTCAACTATACAAAGTGGACGGGCATGAAATGTTCAAATCACAGGTAGGTAGTTAGACTAACCAGATTTCTTCTCTGGAATGTAAACTAGGAAACAGAAAGAGAATATGCAGGAGCAGAACATGTGGGAGCAGAAGCTGAGAAGATGCACAGGAGGCTTTATGGTGGGAAGGCTCAGGAGAGCCATGAAGGAGCTGAAGCTATGAGGAAGTAGAAGCTACAGGTGGGATGAGTAAGCTGTTTCGAGGCAGGTAGGAGCAGACACTCAGAGAAAAGGTGAGTCCCCACAATTGACAAGAATGATGTGTTCAGTTAATGAAGCCACCAAATAAACAAAAACCTAATCTCACTGAGCCTCAGACACACACTGTTCCTGGGTTTCTGCGGCTTTCCTGCCTCTCTTATTGCCGTATATATTCGTTTAACAAATCCATAGAGCATGAAGTAACCTAAGTGAGTTTCTGTCCCTGACCAACAGACGGTACCACCCACCAAGTCAGGCCACTTGTTATGATTTGATTGCTGAATAGTAAAAATGCAAGAAAAAGAAAAAATGCAAGAAAAAGATAGAGCTCCGGGGAGGGGGTTAGAGTAGGGAGCAGTCTTCCTTGTGAGTTTAGGGGCTTGTCCCAGAACTAAGTGTAGGAGATATACTCAGTGTCTTTGCATTCACACCAATTTGGAAAAACCCATAAGAACAGGGGCAAATGGAATGGACATGAGGCCCATGTTCATCCTCCTCTCCCTGAAGTTCAACTTTGATCAACTTGAATGAAGCCATTTGAGAAATACTCACACTTATGGTGAGATACCGTGAAAATTACATGGAAGAATGAATTGGTACAAGCTTTAAAAACCCTATTAGTAATTAAAAAAAAAATCATCCTTGAGAAAAAAACAAATTAAGTCATACAGAAGGGTGTGAAATAAAAAGTAACGTTTCTAACTCCAGGCTCCAGTGTCTATTCCTACTTGCCAGAGGTAACGTGTCCTAGCTTCATATATATCCTTCTAGAACATTTCTTTTGATATATACTCTTTTTTTACACAAATGGACTCATGCTTTTCTCTAACTTTATTTTTTTACTTGACAGCAGCTATTCATCTCTTTTTTTTTAAATTTTTTTTTTTTTAAAAGCTACTTAGATTACATAATGTTACACAATAATATTCATTTCTATGAATACAAATCTGCCCCATTCTATTAACAATGCACTGTATTATATTAGGTAGTTGTCATATCATTTATTTAATCAGACCTTTACTGATAGGCAATTCTTAGCGCTCTAAATAATGCAGTAGTGAGCATTCTTCTACGTGTATCTTTGTGTACTTGAATGAATGAATATATTTGTAAGATAAACTCCTAGATTTGAATTTGCTGAGTAAAGGGGATATGTTAATTTAAAACATCATAAATATTGTAAAATTGCCCTCCCAAAATATTGTTTCAATTTACAATTGAATTTGTAGGAAAATTGTGAAAAAAAAAAAAAGTCTACTTTTCCACCCCCATCCTAGCCTGGATATTATTAAGCATTTTCATCTTTGCCAATATGATTGGTTTAAAAAATTGTTTTAATTGCAATTTTAAGCATTAGTGATACCATACATATTATATTTTATTCATTGGTCATTTGTGGAGGGTTTTTTTCTGTGAACTATCTTTTTCTTTAATTAAAAATTATTTGTCATCTGGGTTGAAAATAATTTTTCCAGCTTATTATTTTTCTTGTGGATTTACTGATAGTATGTTTTCCTGCATAATGTATCTTTTAAAAGTTATATATATTCAAGAGTATCAGTCATTTTGCTTTGACTTTTGGGATTTTTGTTACTTAGAAAATTATTTTCCACTCAAAGATAATGCAAAAAATGACTTGTGTGTTCTATATTTTTATGATTTTATTTTTAACACTTAAATGTTGATATATCTGGAATTTATTCTATTATAAAGAGGGAGTTTGGGACCCACTTCTTTTCCAGAATGACTTCCCAGCTGCCCAACAACAATCATTAAATTATCCATCTTTCCCCAACTAATAGTAAATGCCACGTCTTTCATATCTTAAATCCCTATACGCATTTGGGTCTATTTCTGGATTTGAATAAACATAATTGCATTTATATATCTATTCCTGTGTCAGTACAAGCTATATCTTTTAAATGGCTTTAATATCTAGTAAGGATTATAGCCTTTTTCTAGGACACTTTGAAAACACGTGTCAAAAACTATAAAATTAAATATAATCTTTGACCCAACAATTCCACTTCTAAGATTCTTAATTAAAAAAATAATAAAATGTAGATGTGGGGACCCAGGCCCCCCTAAGTCCTCAGCATGTAGCCACCTGTGTGACCTAGACATAAGGTAAAGGTTAACAGCCCTCCTCAGAGGGAAGAGACTGCATAGCTGGTATTATAAACTATAATCTTCCCAAAGAAGTAAATGTCCTTGGTAAACCTAGGAGCGTAGAGAAAACATCACCACACCCCATGTATGCTTCACGTGACCCTAGCAGGAACTCTGTTTTCATACCCTATGGCATGCCCTTGTTCTGGAACTCCTTATATATCACCCCTTCTCATCTTTTTGCAGAGAGCTAACTTCATTCATTCTTTGAACTGTTGCCATCAAAGAATCGCTCCTGTCCTTAAGTCCCAATAAAGTTTATGCCTGACTAAATGTCAGGTGTGTTCTTTGGTTTCACGGCCAGTAGATATGATATAATTCAAAGGTATATGCTTCAAACTTCCCCAGGTCTGATGAGAATATAGCACAAATTGGATCACAGTAAGAGTAATAACTAGGATAACCAACCCATCCTGTTTTGTCTGGGACTGAGGGGTTTCCTGAATGCAGGTCTTTCAGTGCTAAAACCTGGAAAGTTCTGGTAAATGGCATTACTCCATAAAGATGAAGTACATTGTCACTTTCAAAAACATTGATTATTGCAAAATAGAAACTTCAAATGATTATCACCAATGTATTTGTAATGTCAGGATAATCAGGTGTCATAGTTTTCCAGACTGCTATGACAAAAATCGCACAGTGGTTGGCTTAAATGATGGGAGTATATTGTCTTACAGTTCCAGAGGCTAGCAGGCTTGCTTCTTCCCAGGGCTGCAGCATTCCAGGGCTGGATTTCAGCAATCCTTGGGATTTCTTGGACTAAATCCTTGCCTCACTTCACATGGTGATGTCCTCTCCTTTCTCTTCTGGTTCACATGACTTCCTGCTTCTGGCTTTCTTTCTGTGGTTTTTCTTTCTAAGGCCTCCAGTATTCCAGATTGAGACCCATCCTTATTTAGGTGGGCAACATTTTAACTAAAAATACCATTCAAGAAGTCCTATTTATAATAGTGTCACATCCATGGGAACACATAGCAAGACTAAGAACATGTCATTTCTGGGGTTTACAACCTACTCTACCATATGGGGTAAGAAAATGCCTGAAATAAGTCAAATTTCCCAGCTCTATTTTACTATTCATTCTGCTGCCTTTTATTTCTAACTAAAACCACCACAACAAAAAACAAACAAACAAACAACCACAAACCTTTCAAAACTTGCCTAAACAGTCCTTTAACTAACAGTTTAGTCTAGAACTGTTGTACCCTTGGAGAGGTGGCAGCCTCAGGGCAAATTTCTAAAAGCCACAACAACTTTCACTTAATACTAATTGTGGAAACATTTCCATTTAAATATCTTTGTCTACTTATACCTGTTTGGTCTCTAGCACACTAGAGTAGGTAAAGCCAAATTTTAGACATTGTTCCTTCTCCAAAGAGTGGATGCATGCTAGAAATTGTTTTTTAAAATTCTCTCTGAAACAGGAAAATTATGTGTGGATCTAAAACATAAAAAGGAGATCATTTCAGCCAATAAAGAACATTTTGGATGGAATAGGAAAATTAGTCATCAAATTTATGTTAACTAACTCTACCACTTTGGTTTAGTTCCCTTAATGCAAGCACATGTGATTGCAAAAGATACATTGAATATCAACATTAGGCTGCAGTTTGTAGATTTTTATTGGTGAACTGGCTCCCTTGTCTATTTGCTCGTTGTTTGGGGGCATTGTTTGTGCTTGTTGTCTGCTCGTTGTCTTTTTGTTTTTTCTTTAGGAGGCACTGGGAACCATCCCCGGGACCTCCAATGTGGGAGGTGGGCACTCAATTGCTTCAGCCACATCTGTTCTCTGCTTCTTTGTTTTTTCTCATTGTGTGCTCATTCTCTTGCTCATTGTTTTTGCTCAATGTCTGCTCATTGTGTGTCTTCTTTAGGAGGTACCCAGAACCGAACCCAGGATCTCCCATGTGGGAGGTGGGCATGCAACTGCTTGAGCCACATCTGCTCCCCCTTGAGAGGGTCTTTATTTTTATTTTTTCACAATTACAATAATGGATTTTCCTGTTTCCACTTAAGCAGTTTTAATTACTTGAGATGTCTTTCCTAGAACGTTCATTTTTAAAATTTCCCAAATTTCTGAAGAATTTTAATTCTATCATCTCTTAATACCTTTTACACAAATTAAGAAACTCCATGTAAAAAGAAGGCTTTTTGTTTGTTCACTCATTTGTATTACTTCCTTTTTGCCTACAAGAAGAAAAAGACTAATCTGTTAATACTATTTAAGTGGATTTTTAAATTATAAACATTTTAACATGCAACAAGTGTAGACATTGGTTTTCATAACCCTAAATATTTTAGTTATTCATAGTCCTCCTTTTAGTTCATTCTTCAGAGGTCGGTGGAACTATTTCCATTTCCATCCCTTTTTCTCTTCCTCCACCATCTGTGTGGATGGAAGGCAGGCAGTTGTGAGCACCTGAAGCAAGGTTATACACTAGTAAACTCTAAAAGAGCACAACTTCTAATTATGATTATTTTCTTTAATGAGTTACCACTACTAACTGGTGACACATTAATTTATTGTTTTGAGACTTTGGCCATGTATGAACTTGGACGTGCTATCTGATCACCAGGCACCCAAACTTCTCAGAGTTGCTTTCCATCTGAGTGTAAGAAAGAAAGAGACCCAAAAGGTTCTTTGAACCATCTGGCCTTCTTAGTCATGTGACTCTACAGTTCTCCCTCAGAACTGATTAACTGTGACTTTAAACCTCATGCTATCTTCAGAGGCAGTCTTCACTGTATCCTTATTAGAACCTCTGGTGGCCTCTAAATTCTTTCTTTCCTTTCCTTTACCTTTTCTTTCCCCTCTCCCTCTGTCCCTCACTCTTTCTTTGCCACTTTGTTCCCTGAGATAGTCCAATATGAAGGAGAGGATTGCCTGTTTACATTGCTGGACAGTAAAAACCTTTAGAAGAAGTACTTGGTCTTACTGTCTGGCTGGAGCCATTGAATAAAGTAAGGAAATGTTTGGATAAAAGGGAACAGAGTGAAGCTCACATATGCAACATACTGCAATGGGTAAGAGCTTGAGTCACAGCACATAGGTTCAAATCCCGGTTCTCCTACTCAGCTCTGTGATGTTAGGCAAGTTACCCAACCTCATTGTGCTTCGGTTTCCTCATCTGTAAGGTAGAAAATATTTCACACGTTTTTGATGAGAGAAGTGAGTGAGAATTCATGTAAAATGTTTGGAAGAGTGCATGGTATATAGTGAGTATGCAATTAAGCTTAGCTACAAGTAATAGCAATAATAATATAATTAATTAATTAGATATTGTACTTCCAATATAAATTAAAATATTATGTAACAGCTAATATTATGTTTATCATTATTGGTCTCCCTGGATGGGAGTGGGGATGATTGTGAAAGGAGAATCTCAAGGAACGTGCTACACAGATGCCTCACAGGGTACTTTTTCTGCACAAGTTTACAGTGGTGACAGGTAATTATTCTCAGGAAGATAAAAGAAGATTATGGACTGATAATCAAGCATCTTCCGCTTTGGTTGCAAAGGTCACTCTGGGCTACTCTCTCTTCTAATTTTTTGTCTTCTCACTAGCATTGAGCCACTGCGCATCACAAGCCTAGAAAATGCAATCTAATCTAGAGCAACAGAAAGCAACCCAGTGGGTGCCTGTGTATAAGGTGTGTGTGTGTGGAGGTGGTAGATTGAAATGAAGGATGCTAGATTATAAAGGGACTGATGTGCATTGAATTTTGTACCCCAACTGGGACATGTTCTTGGTCTTGGTCTGCTTTCTGGTGGCCGTGGACCCATTGTAAATAAGATCTCTTATACATGTTACTTCAGTTAAGGTGTGGCCTAAATGAATAAGGTTAGGCTTTAATTCAGATTATTGGAGTCATTTATAAACAGAGTGAAAGTCAGATGGAGAGAGAAGCCACAGGGAATCGCCAGCAACTGAAAGTCAATGGAACCTGGAAGAGAAAGAAGATGTTGCCACGTGCATTGCCATGTGATGGAAAAGCCAAGGACCAAGGTTCACCAGCAGCCAGCCCCCAAATGCCAGTCTTCTGGAAGAAAACATTGCCTTGCTGATGCCTCAGGTTTGAACTTCTCCTGGCCTCAAAACCATGAGCTAATAAATTCCCATTTTTTAAGCCAACCCATTGTATTATACTTGTTTTAGCTGCCAGGAAAGTAAAACAAGCAGTTAACTTCTGAATATTTTAACTTAGAGCTTGGAAAAATCTATATTTAGCATAAAGTTTTGTTTTCTCTTTGCTTTAAAAATCTCTTTCACAGCTTTTGAATGAATTCTGATACACTTGCCCAGGGGATGTATGGTCTGTGGGGATGATGTGAAGAAAGAAAAGATGGTTGTGAAGAGAAATGGGGCCTGCACCACATTCACCCTTTTGCTGCCCAGTTTTGTGGAAGGGGCAGCATGATATCAGGAAGTCTCGGCTCACTAGTTCCCAGTGGTGTCCCACAGTGAAATCAAGGTTGCCTCTTGTGCATTTGGGTGCAGTGCAGGGAACAACTGCATGTGAACAACTAAAAGCCTCATAAGATAAAATCTCCTCTTTCCAAATACAAGCTAGGGGGAGGTGACCATGAGCTGCTGATGCTGTTTGTACCCATGATGGGCTCAGTGGATACAGAGACTGGGTCTGATTCATGATTTTATCCCCATCCTTAAGCACAGTATCTGGCACATAACAGACACTCAGGAAGGGAGGACAGAGGGAAGGGATGGAGAGAAGAAAGGAGGGAGGGGAAGCAGAAAGTGAAGGAAGAAAGGATGGGGAGAGGGAGGAATAAGTGGAAGTAAAGGATGACATTAAAGCTGGATTTTAATTGGGCAAGTCTCACAAGAGTTACTTTGAGAAGAGGAAAGAGACAATTTTTGAAGCAAAGGACAATATTGTTTAGATCCCACCTCTAACCCCTACCCAGAAAAAAAAAAAAAAGCCCATGGAGGAGACTTGGAGTAGAGAAGTTGCAGGCTGGGATAAGGTACTGGGTAAACCCAGCTGCAAGGTGTCAAAATTCTAGTGAGTTCATGGTTTTGACCATGAATTAGAGTCCCAGAGAGATTCCATGGGTAAAACCAGGGGATTCTGTCAGCAAGTCCTTCTAAATAATTCACGTAGACAGCTGCCTGGTGAGACAATATTCCTTTTAAAGGACAATGCCCCACCTATGCTTCTTTATCCTTACCTTTCCCCTCTAAACATGACATCTTCTGCTACAGTGAGTTCAGTACCACCACCTTACACCTCTCCCCTATACCACCCTAGGGTTTTCTCTGCTTGGGAGCCTATTGAACTGTCACTTACCTTTTATGCCCCAGCCCACAATTCAACTCTGCTGTGAAATCACCATTACTGCCTATTCTCAGATGGAGATGTGTCAACACTGCACCTTGCTCTTACATTCCAATTATTTTTTCCTAGTCTGTCTTGTCAGTCTCTGACTCTATTCTACCTCTGTCTCAGTCTTTGCTCCCTTCCCGGATACTTAAAACTTTGCAAGCAGGGCAAAAATCACGTTCACCTTGGTATCTCTAATAACCACCATAGCCTTTTGTGCATTTTAATTTTTATATCATAACTTGATCCATGATAGATTTAGGAAGATGCTCAGGATAATCGGGTGACGGATTCTACTTTAGTAATAAGCTCTGTCATATTCAAAATGTTCAAGACAAAAAAGGGAATGCAGATTTTCCAAAAGAAAGATATTATAGAAATTTAAAAATACTACTATTCAACAAAAAATTTTAAAAATAATTTTGCACAACCTTTCATTATTCATGATACTCAGGATTCCATGATTAAGAAAATCAATAAAAGGTGCTATGTTAAAGTACAAACTTGCTTACCTTTTTTTAAAAATATTTTTTGTTTTAATTTTTTTAAAAAAGGTGTTCAGGTTACATAAGCTTACCTTTTATTAAGTTTTGTATGTGCTATTTATTATTATATATATATCTCTCTGAATAAACTAGTCAGAAAATTTATAAACTATGTCTTATAAATACTCTATTGAATGATCAACCCAATCCTTCAGCGCTACTGAAGTGAATCTCTTCGTGATCCTTACAATGCAGTCATCATTTTCTTTAATGCTAAACTATATCTGCTGAGAATTGTAAGTTTATTTCCTCTTCTTTGGGTGGGGAATAGGGCTGTTGTGAGTGGTTTCTGTGAGTTAATACAAAAGCATTTTTCAGAAAATACAATTATCTGGTGCATCTATGAGAGACTGGAATGTGATGGTGGAGAAGGCAGCTATTTCATACTCTTAAAAGTTTTGTTTGATAGGTTCTCCTATTGCAGTGAGAAAATTGAGGAAATAAGGCAATTCATCCACAAATGTCTTACACTCCTTTCTTTGGAACCTATTTTGATAGTCTTAGTTAAGACAACTTTGGTTGAAAGCAATATAATCTTCAAAATAGTCCAAGTGAACAAAAATAAATAATTAAAAAGAGTATTTATTGAAGAGATATTTCAGAGAATATAAAAAAATGTTAAAGAACCTGACTTCTGGAAGAGCGTAGTTCAGCTTCCAATTCCCAGTATGTCTCTTCCACTGAAATTTTTAAGAGAGAGAATCAGATTGGTCCAGCTTGGGTTAGGTCTTCCTCCCTGGTTCAGTCAGCTGTGACCAGTAGGGTAAGGTCACACAGTGGAAGAAGGACTGCTGAAGTTCTATCCAATGGAAGTTGGAGGAAATTCTGATGGGAAAGTCTAAGTTGTCCCAAGCCCTTCAGAAAGCATATAGACTGATTGTCATTCATTCATTTTTGCTGTGGTATTTAATGGATACCTCCTATATGCCTGACACTGTTCTGCACATGGGGTGGTGGTACAACTTCCTGACACCTTCTCTGATTTTGACAGAAATGGCTGATTATTTCTAAGCAACTGGTATTAAAAGCTTTTAAAAGGACCTAGATGCAGGAATCAGAATACACCAGCTACCTCACCCCTCCGGACAGAGAGGCCATCGATGTCTCTATGGTTAGTAACCATTCCAGAGGTGACCAGTCTAGCTTCCTGGATGCTCTACGACTAGTGAAAAGACAAAAACACAACTTTTACTCTGCAGCAAAGCTTTCTGTTGCAAGCCATTATTTCAGAGGACAACTAAATGATAGTTTTTGTCTGTGGTAGGCTTTCATCAATTTCCTGACCTTTTCATTACTAGATACAGAGTCATACCAAAATCAAGTCTTTAACACAAAGCCTAGCACCACGCTGGGCTTGTAACAGGTGTTACGCAAACATGCGTGGATAAATTGGCTTGATTGCTTTTTGTTTCTGATAACCTATTAAATCAGAACTTACAAACAGTCTTCAAGTACGTGTAAGATTTCAGTTTCAGACAATTATTCCAAATAGCATAAATCATTCTCAGGACTAACAGGTTATGCAAGATCATGCAGGCATGATTTAAAACCAATGGCAATTCAGTTACCTCCACAAATTTCTTCAATGTCTTTTTCTCCAAGATCTTTACTGCCTCACAGGAGACTCTTAAGCTTACCCATCCTTGTTACTCTGTAAGTTAAATGTAAAGAATAACATCCTTCTTTTTTCTACCCGTGTTTCTGATTTTTCAGGCTTCCGATTATGTGGATTGGCACACCTCTTAACTAACTATAATATCTGGCACTAGTTCATTTCAGTACTAACTTGAGGAAACAGTCTGTAAAAAGTTAAACAATATGAGCA
>JAQZBX010060611.1:0-17277 GCA_029593785.1 Cabassous unicinctus | reverse complement strand
CCTTCTCAACTGCCCTTCAAATGCTTAAAAATAGCACTGAGCACTCAGTGATTCAAACGGTTTAAAATAATCCACAAACATCTTCCTAAAAGGAAGTGGGGGAGAAATGGGGAGAGGAATTCAAATCGGCTAACAAGTTCTGTCAACAGGAGAGAGGTGAGTAGATTGGAAGGAACAGATCCCATGGAGTTAGCCATGGCGTTGATTTCACCTCAATCAGGTTGTTGCAGAGAAGAATCTTGCTGGATTTAGAGAGTTTAGCAGTGCCAAGGGCTATAAACTGGATACTTAAAGGAAGAAGAGTCCTGTTATCCCTACAAAGCCACATCTATGGGGAACAAACAGGCCATCAACTTTGTATAATGATATGGCCACAGTCTCTTTGCCCCAGGGAGGACAGCGTCCAAGAACGGGTTGTTTGAGGAAAGGGGTGATGAGAAGGAAGGGCCTGTGGGATGGCTGCCACAGTCTCCGGTCTCTGATAAACCCTTCCAAAACGCTTTCTTCTTTTTTCTAGACACTTGTCTGCTAATACATCAATTCATCAGAAATTTATTTTGCACCCATCACACACCCGGCACCAGGCCAGGTACCAAGACTGCAAATGGGAAAAAATCAGAAAACTGGGCATAGCACTAGTTTCCATTGCTGAGTGCCCAGGGGGGCCAGGCACTCGACTTCCACTACCAAATGGAACGCCCACCATTCCCATTCCGGAGCTCTGAATTAAGCCTTATGTCCCCACTTTTCAGATGAAAAAGGAAGATGAAGAAACTAAGGCTCAGAGAGATTCAGTAAAAGTGACAGATCTCTCAAGCAACTCTAAGGGGGGAGAGAGATAAGCAAAGCAGTGTTTACAATGTCCTGGAATGGAGATAAAAAAAGGAGGCGCTCCGAATTCAGCATAGGGGAAGGGAGATAAGAAGGGAAGAGGGACGGAGGAAGGGGTTGTGTGAGAGCATGTGTGAGCGTGTGTGTATGTGTCCTGGGCATGGGATTAGAGGGGCAGGCACCCCGAGGAGAACTGGTCCAGGAGTTGAAAGGGGGAGCTAGGATCTGTCTTTAAACTCCCCTCACAAAAGCTTCCCGCAACATTTCTGTGGAGTGAAGAAGGCTGCAAAGAGAAAGCAGCTTACCCAGGCTCAAGGGTTCCCGAAGGACGCTTTCTCTCAGGCTGCGAGGAGGGGGGTGGATCACCAAGGACTACTGCTCGCTTTGTGTTAGGTAGCAGCCCATCTACCTATGCACCCAAGGTGGCTCCATAGCCATGACGGATTTTAAACAAACAGACCAGGGCGGATAAACGTTTCAAAGTCACCTTCTGCTGAAATGCTCGTTTCAGTGCCTCCCGCGTTGCTCCAAACATTTGGGGCCCATTTCTTTTGAAATTGCCATCACAGTTTACAATACATTCTTTTGAATGTCCTCAATGGTGACAAACCTCATCCTTTCAAGGGAAACATTTTTGGTTTAGTTTTAAGTCAAATGTCATTTTGAGCCAAGTCCATGATGAGTATTGAAGTTGGACAAAAATAATTGAAAATGCCTCCTAAATGCCAGGCGCTAAACGAAGTGTATTTTATTAACCATCTCACTTAAATTAACTCTGATCACTAAACTCTAAAGTAAGTAATAGGGACCCCATTTAACATGTCTTCATTGATTATAAAATTAGTACATGTCCATTTAAGAAAGTTTCAAAAACAGCAGAGTAGAAAAAAGAAAAGAATCTCCTTCATGGCCTCACCACCCAAATCAAACCATTATCAACAATTCCATATTTATCAGTCTAGTCTTCCTTCCATGTGTGAATATTGAAATGTGTTCTTTCCCAAAAAGTAATCACAGTGTGCAGAGTTTTGTCATTTATTTTTCCACTCAATGGTATATTGTGAACAATTTTTCTTGCCATCAAATTTATTCTACAACATCATCTTTACTTATTAATTAGTATTCCTGCAAACGGATATATCATTATCTACTCAACCCATCCCCTAATTTTTTTAATACTTCAGTCTCTGATATTTCAATGCTGCAAATGAACATTCTTCATAGGTAAGCCTTTGTGGATCTCATTTTCTGAAGATAATTTCCTACAAGTAGAATTTTTGTATCCAGGACATACATACTTTTAGAGGCTGTTAAAAATTTGTTCTTTTTCAGATGAGTTAATGAGAACTCCAAGAAGGACTCTCCCCAGTTCATAAACCCAGAGTGGAGCAGAGCTGGGACTTGACCCATCTCTGTGACTCCCTAAAGTCTATGCTTTTTTCCTACACTATGATAAACTGGTTCCAATAAAAAATGAGAAGTGTCAATAAAAAAAGGAGAATTTTCACATGTGCAACCAAAGTGGCACCAGACTTTTTTTTAAAGGAGTCTTTAAAAATGCTCTAAGTTGGCATCATTTCCCTAAGTAAGTCGTCTGAGGACCGAGCTCATTTCTGAGTTTATGTTTTGTTATATTCATTTTTAAAGAAGTCACTTGACTTCATTGTCATCCTTCTTAGAAAATGCCAGTTCTGTCTTTTATGAATTTATAGTATTATTGATTTCCTGGCCCTAGCAATGGGTTTCTGGTTGAACTGCACAAAGAAATAAATAAAAAAATAACACACTCTCTCCTAGTTGACACCAACTTGGTCACACTTCAGAGCAGCTGTAGCCAGGTGGGAGTCCACACCCACATGTTTAGAATACCAAGTGGCTAATAGATAACCAGTTGTCTTCTCTAGCTCTGGCGACATTCTGATAACAGGGAAAAGCTCTTCCCCCTCCCAGTCCCCTGGTTCTGTACAAACCTCCGGCCACCAGCTCTCCTGGGGGGTCAGGTGGAAGGGGCAATAGCCAACACAACCTGCTCTCCTCTCTGCACACTTGTCCCTGGAATGCAGTGCAAGGTGGAGAAGAGAAACCAGACAATGGGGGTGGCGGGAAGGTGCATGGCTGGAGGGCTCAAGGGTCTTGGGCTGAAATAGTATTTTTTATAGCCAGCCTACAAACATTTCCAAATTCTACTTAACTTTTGGCCCCAGGCCCTGGTCTCTCTTGGGAAGGAAAAACAAAACAAAACAAAACAAAACAAAACAAAACAAAAAAGCAGAGAGGATTTTAATGGCAAGGCAGAGAAGGAAGTAGGCTTAGGAGCCCTGACTGGGGAAGAGTCTTTCAAAGCTTTGCTAAGAGTGTTCTAGATCCCCTTTGGAGCCCCACTGGCTTCTCCAGGGCTCTGTTCATTGATCAGATACTCCACGAACAGCCCTCCCTCTCCCCATCACTAACCCCAACCTGAGCGTTTCGCCAGCATCTCAGGTGTAACTTCACCCTCAGAACCCTGGACTCTCGCCCACCCCATCACTGGCCCCTTTCCCCCATGCCCCAGCTCCTTCTCCAACTTTCCACATCAGTAAACGCACCATCATGCAGCTGGATGTGCAAGCCAACTGAGGTTCTGCTCTTCCTCTCAACCCGGCAGCCTGCAGGCTTCACCTCCAAGTCACGCTGGATCCTGTCCTTTATTGCTCTGGTGTCAGCCTCCTGCTTGGCTCTTCTGGGCTGCATGGGATCCTGGTGCCTTCTCCATATGGAAATCAGAATCAACTTGTGAAACATGAACCAGGTTGTGGCCTGCTTAAAACCCTCCCTGGCTCTTTGCCACAGCCGTCCAGGCTCCTTACCATGGTCTAGAAAGCCGGTCCACTGCCCTGCCCCCTCTTACATGGCCTCCGGCTCAGCCCTGCAGGACCGCTGCCTCTCCAGGGTCAACCTTGCCTCAAAGCCTTCAGCTTACCTCCCACCACCACCACCACCCTCCAGGGGTGCTTCACCCCCAGCCCTCCGCGTCCTTGAAGGCTCCTTATAATCCAGAGCTCTGCTCCAACATCATTTCCTCAGAAGGCTTCTCTGACTTTCCCTGCACAAGGTAGCCCCGTCTTATTTTCTGTGAATCACTTATCACTCGTGGAAATGATCTTTTTATTTGAGTATGTAATTTTTTATAGTTCTCTCTCCCTCACTAAAATAAGAGCTTGTCTAAGTTATAAACATTCCATCCCAGCACATCAGCCAGTGCCTGGCCCAGAGGAGGCACCCAGGGAAACTGTGTTGAAAGAAACGATGGCTACATGGACGGGGCGCTCCCATTCCCTCAATTCCTCAAAGGAACAACTGTTTGAATCCTCAGCATTGGGGAGTGACTATGGACTAATGTAGACTTACCGGTATTCTACCATAGACTTATTGTGATTCTACCAATGGAAGAACTTTAATCATTGATGTGGAGACAGTGGCCACTGGAGGTTCTGAGGGCAGGGAGAGGGAAAAACAGGTGTAATTTGGGGGCATTTTCAGGACTTGGGAATTGTCCTGAATGACATTGCAATGACAGATACAGGCCATTATATATCCTGCCATAACCTACACAATTGAGTGGGGAGAGTGAAAACTGCAATGTAAACTATAATCCATGCTTAGTGGCAGTGCTCCAAAATGTGTTCATCAATTACAATGAATGTACCACACTGATGAAGGATGTTGTTAATGTGGGAAAATGTGGGAGGTGTGGGGAGCGGGGCATATGGGAATCCCCTCTATTTTTTATGTAATATTTATGTAATCTAAGTATATTTTTAAATATATATATATTAAAAATTAAATTAAATTTTAAAAAAAACAATGTTTGATACTTTTGCGACTCAGGCAATGACAGCCTGCAGAGTGTGGCTGAGCCGGCATATGACTGACATCACCTCGAAATCAGTCGCCTTTGGCAGGGCGTCAAGCCCTGGTCTATTTAGGACACTGGCCTATTAGCAGCCTGAAAGATCTGATGGGCTCCAAAGGTCCCTTTCCTATCACTAGTGAGCTGCTGCTGACAAACTCACACACTGTATTTTACACAATTAACTACTGCTTTCTTCGGAGATTTTAAACCTAATTCTCTTTTCTTAAATAATTTTGGATTCTAGGAGATTTTTTTTAAAGAGATCTGACTGTGGTCTTATAGCAAAATGCATACATAATGGATGAAATTCAGATTATTCATGCTGTCTTCCAGCAAAAGTATGCATTTGCACAGAAAACACGCGCACACGCACGCACACTTACCACGTGAATGGGCAGGATGCCGTGGGCAGGATGTAATGGATAAGGCCAGGGAAGCAGGATGGTGGGAACTTGCACAGCTTTGAAATCTTTATAAACCCAATGCTGTCCCCACGTCACCTTTAGCCAAAGAGCTTCAAAACTGAGGTTTTGAGGAACGTGTAGCAAAATAAAACCCCAGCTCTTGCGTCGCCAAGTGGAGTGCAACAGCAGCCTGGGGCTCTGGTGCCGCTTTAATGGGACACCGGCCTTCAGGATCGTCTGCTCTGAATGAAAAAGGGGGCTTTCCCCATGTGCTTGCACAAAGCGTGTGCAGATTCGCTTACACGTTTTGTCCAAGCTGTGAAAAGCCGACGTTAGCGACTCAATACTCTAGCGATGATCTGAACGACACATGTCCTTTCTCAGTCTCGTCATGAGGAGCCCTTCAAAGCACCCCCTAACGCCACGAGAACTTTTTATTTCAGCATCCCTTGTCCCACGCGGGGCTCGGCTTCTCCGCTCTCCTCCCCACCTTTCAGTAAAGCCACCCACGTCCACGACTGATACCAAGCAGAGCGGCCTCTTTAGAGATTTGCTGCAGGGTCTGTGCGTTGCCTCCATGTTCCCCGAGCGACTCTTGAGATTCACTAAGTTTCTAACAAAAGTGGGAGCAACCACAGTCATCGTTCTGAGACCCCTCCTCTGGCGCGGGTCACTTTGTGCTTTAAAAAAACCTCATCTTCAGATGTTGCTTTATTGTTTGCTAACGTTATGCTAACATGACTCTTAGGAAACAGTCTTCCGAGCCTGGGTTCTGTCAACACAGTCTACGGTTACAGCACGAGCCGGGTGTTTTCCTTCCTGGCTCCAGTCAATGACTCCCACCACACAGGCTGCTTAATGCCCTGGGTTTCTACATCAATACAATACAATACAATCGGGATCCACGTCAATACAGACTTGAGGTCTTTGGAGGAAAAGCCACCTTCCTTGTTTCTCAAACTCTCCGCTTGCAACGGAACCATCTTCTGACCTTTCAGACGAGAGAAAGACCCATCATTTAAAAATGACTTTCCTGTGATTAGTGGGAAAAGTATTTTTCGATCATTGCTTTCTTTTTTTTTTTTTAGATACAGGGACGGGGAATTGAACCCAGGACTTAGTATGTGGGAAGCAGGCACTCAACCCTTTGAGCCACTTTGGCTCTCTCTTTTTTTTTAATTAGAGAAGTTGTGAGTTTACAGAACAATCATGCATAAAATAAAGCCTTTGTTTTTTTAATATGTCTTTAATACTCAAGTATGCAACTGTCTCTTTTGAAATGCTTATAAGTATTTTCCAAATATTGGAAATATGTATTTGTATTCAAAGACATATTATGAAGATATAATTTTGGAGCTGAATGCATCATCAATTTAATTTATGAGCATAAATATGGCCTATTGTGTCTACATAAACAATATTTCTCAAGCTGAGCAAAATGTATTGCTTCTTCTTTGCTTTGAGGCCAAGGGGGGCTCAAGTCTACAGTGTTTTGTTCTGTTTTTTTTGTTTTTTCAGGAGGCACTAGGGATTGAACACCGGACCACTGAGCTACACCTGCTCTCCCAAGTCTACAGTTTTTAAGCACAACCCAGTGCAACGGGTGACAGTCCGGAGGGGACAGGAGTGTGTAAAGAATTATCCTACATCACCACAGGAGTCAGGACTAAACTGAGGTGTGAACCACTCTGAGCCTGCGTTGAGACCATCGAGACTGGTGAGTTTCAAGAAGAAAACGGTATATTATGGTGGATCTCGAATGAAGCCTTGAACTTGATTACCTAAAGCAGTGACCAAAGGCTGGCACCCAGGAAGGAAGCAGGGACTGCAATATCCCCTTTAGGAATCTTGTTCTTTTGTCATTCTGTGCTATTTTTTAAGTGCTAAATGTTGCCGCTCTGTGGTTTTTTCTTATTTCCAAGTTATTGAAAGTCTGTAATTCAAATCATTTATATCTTGAAACTATTGCAACAGTTAAAATTTCAAATCCAACAAAAGTGCATTTATTTAGGAAGGCTTTTGACCACAATCCTCGCCTGTTGTAAACCCTTCCCGGGTAATTTCTTGTTGCTCTAGTGTCCCTTCCCAGAGTTTCTGGACAGAGGGAGTTAGGGGGAAAGAAGGAGAGTATGATGGGGGATAAGAAGAGAGAGGAGAGTGGGAGTGTGGGGCAGGAGGGGGAGGCCCTAGACCCAATTCCAGGCTCCTTCCTTTGACCATGCCCTTCTCCAATGTTCCAGAGGCTCCCGCTAGTGTGATTTCCATCAGCCAGCGTCTCCCTCCTCATTCATGTCTCCTAGGAAAACCCAGCAGAGGGAGAGGGAGTCTCTGGGCTGGAGACTGAGCAGAGCAATCACGGCCCACTGTTGTATAAATGCTCCACACAAACTAAATACCAACATTTCCATATCTTTTTCTCACTCCAGCATAACAATCACCAGGAGGCAGCTTTTAATATAAATACTGGAGGCATTGATGGCTCTCGATTGAATGTCTAAGGGGGTAGAAGGAAACAATACTGTATTGAGGATAAAATTAAAGATGAAAGAGACGTCGCTTAATCTACATGACTGTAAAATTTGGTGTCACAGTGAACCGAGATAGAGACTTGAGAAGCAGTTTAGTGCAGCAAGAAAAAAAGATAATTTTGGTTTTAAAAATGTTGAGCTTAAAGCAGCAATTAGTCACCCTTGTAGAAATGTCTAGTTTGGAAGTTTAGGTATGAAATTCTAGACCAATATAGAGGCTTTAGGTTTTGAGTTATTAGCGTAAAAAGATTCAGACCTTGGAATGAACAAGATCACCCAGAAAAGAAATATAGATATTCTGTGGTCGTAGAAACATCTGTGTTTAAGAGACTGGTTGAAAAGGAGTGAGGCAAGGCTCAGAGAAATGAGAAGCAGAAATGTACACCAAAGAGCCATCAGTAAGCTGATGCTTAGAAAGAGCAGTGTGGCCAAATTAAACAAGGATGCCCCTTGAGGTTTGAATTTCAGATAAACAAGGAATCATTTTTTAGTATTAGTGTATCCTATGCAAATTTCAAATTTCACTACATGTTTGATTTAGTTTGGTTTTGGTGTTTTGGGTTTTTTTTGTTTTTGTTTTTTTGTTTTTGCTAAATCTGGTAACTCATTCTATTTGTAAATTACAAGGTCACTGCAGCCTTTGTAAGATCAGTTTCCAAGGGGCATGGGGAGGGGGCCAGCTCACCGAGGAAGGAGGAAGTGATTAAGAGAGTACAAGGAAGGGGGGCAAGTGCAGAACATTTTTTCCAGAAATCTGATGCTGGCAAAAAAAGAAAAATGTGTTTCTATATGATTTTTTTTTCTTACAGACTTTTTGGATACACCCCCAATGATGCCAGGATTCATTTAAATAAATGAATGAGTCCATCTGGTTAAGACTAGTTATGTCATCTTCTCAACTGACTGTCCTTGGGAATGTCACGAGTCATCCCACTTTGCCTTTTTGCCTTTCAACATGATTAACGCAAATGAATTGTGCCATTTCTGATTCTTATGTTTGAGTGAAAATTCTGAGTATTATATTAATCTAGTTTTACCTCTTAAAACTCCAACCAGAGGATATTTGTTTACCTGGGTGAAAACATCAAAGAAATAGCAGACCATATCAAAAGAAATTGAAAAGACAAGCAACAAACTGGAAGAAGATGTTTTCAACATCCATACCATATCCAGAATATAGCTTAAAAACAGAAAAAGTCAACCACCCAATGACAAAATGGGTGAACCAAATGAAGACATTTCATATGAATGGCCAACAAACATAAATTGAGAAGCTCAGTCTTCTTCCTAACCAGGGAAAATAATGTTAAATCTACAAGGTACCATTTCACGCCCACTGAACTGGCAAGAATTTAGAAGTCTAACTATTCCAAAGGTTGGAGAGGATGTGGAGCAATAGGAACCGATCCAGTGTTGGTGGGAGTGTGAATTGATGCACCTACTTTAGAAAACAATTTGGCATTATCAGGTAAGTTTGCAAATAGGCCTATTCCACTAACCAACAATTTCAGTTTCTACACCCTGGAGAAAATCTTGCTTGAGAACACCAAGAGATACATGCAAGAATGTTCCTTGTAGCCTGGATACAAGCTGGCTGAAATCGAAAAGGGAGTAAATGACTGAATTGTGGGATATTTATACAATTGAATGTTCTACAACTAAGAAAATTAATCAGCTGCATGCATCACTATCAATGAATCTCAAATAAAATTCTGAGCAAAATAAGCAAATCATACAAGAATGTGTAAAATATTATTCCCCTCAAATAAAGTTCAAAAACTTGTAAGCTAACACTAATTTTTTAGGGATACAAATATGTGTGGTAAAATTGTAGAAAAAAAAAACAAAAACCTGGGAATAAAAAACACAAAATCCAAGCTACTGACTATTTCTGGAGTGAGAGAGAGTGAGAATAACTCAGAGTTAGCTTCAAAAGGATTAGAAAAGCTTTCTTTTTTGAGCTAAGTGATAAACTTAGGGCGTGCATTTTATTGTTGACATTTATACTGTATTATTTTTCCACGTACGAACTATTTCATGTTTAAAAAGTTAAAAGAGAAATACATATACATTTTCATTATCAAATAACTTTTGCAGAAACTGAGTTTATTTGGGATAAATGAATTTTATCCAATAAATACTAAGCCCTCTCCTGTTACGCCAGCCCTGGTTTGGGGCATTCTCAGTGCAGAGCATATTTCCCATAGCTGTGAAGTTGTGGCAACAGAATTAATCACTGGACTTACAGCTCTGCTTTGTGCCTGAGATTGAGCCTTTCAGAAACCACCCCACCCAGAGAGTCACGCAGACTCTGCAAAACATGTTTTTCAATGGCTCTGCGAGCCAAAATTTGTTAGGCAAAGTGAGAGATGATCCAATGAACCCTAGGTCCACCTGATTCTGTCATTTTAAAGACTCAGGTGCAGGATGGCTCCGAGGAGTCTGTACGTGTATAAAGGAGTTGGTCAAACTGAACCTCTTTTTCCTCTTTATTCCATGCCAAATACGGCCCCTGGAATGTACAGCCCCACACTTTCAAAGGGCCGGCGGACGGGGCTCTGGCCAGGCCTTCCTACTGCCCCTGGCAGCCCTGTGCCACCCCGTGGGCCGCCATCAAGCCTTCTCACCCTGGGGCTCTGTCCACACAATGTCATAACCTTCTGACAACTGTCAGAAGGTCACATACATCTGACCCCCTGAGTGCATAAGAAGCCCTATTATACCGGATAAAAGGCAAGTCATTCCCTTTTGGAGGGAATGAGATGCTCTGAGTTTTCTGGCAAACATTCCTTCAGGCATTTTTTCTTCTTCTAACCATTTCTGATTTTAGTTTTAAAAATCTAATTACAAGTGTCTTGCCTCCTAGATATATGGAATATACCTTAACTCTAATCGAATTACACTAAAGAACTGCCAGCACTCATGCTAGCCTTCTATGCTCGCCACTGCCATTTCATTCCTTGTCTTCAGAGCAGTGGAGGGAGACAACACCCCAACTGCTATGGTAAAGAACTAGAAATAAGACTTAATAACTAGTCCATCGCCATTCACACCGTTTGTTTTCCCCAGAGAATATTAAAAATTCCCCATATAATCTCACTGCCATGGCAGACTTCCTTCTAGAACTCTCTATTTCCTCCTCCCTTTTCCAGTTGTCATATTTTACTGAAGCCAGTGGATTGTCCTAGTATTGTTTGCTTTACCCTACACACACTTCTTAGGTGATGCAGAGCTGTTTCGTGGTCTTTGTGACAGTAGCTGCCCACATGGGCAGTTTAGGCTCCACTCTGGGGTTGTGGCTCCATTCTTGGTGGTTGAGATAACATGAAATGCGACCTCCAGATAAATCGGGTAAAAACAAAGCTCTGCTAGAGTAGGATTACTACAATAGAAGTTTGGGGCAAGTTTAAAGAACGATATCTCATAACAGACAATATTTATGAAAGTTCCTAGGTGATAACTTTTTAAGTCTAATTGCAGAAGCAAAAAAATAAAATGACACTAGCATAAAATCAGAATGGGAATATGCCATTTACACAAGCATAGCTATAACATCTGGAATCTAAAGGCTGTGTAGGTCATATTTGCATAGTCACATAGACTATTGACCAGTGAAGATGGATTCAAGCCCTCTCTTTTCTCATTTTTCCATTAGTTAAATGAAGACAGTAACTCCATTCACCTCCTAGAGATGTTGGAAGGCTTCATGAGCCAATGTTTATGAAGCACTCAAAGTTCTTTCAATGAAAGATTCTATGTAAATACAGCCTTTCACTGTGCTACCCAATCATAGCTTCCTTCTGCTTATTGAACACTCGACCCCTATAGACCAAAAAAGAGAAGTTAAATTTCACAGGACTATATTAATTGCAGTTGGCTTACTCTGAGAAATAGGACAAAATAAAGAGATGGATAAGATTAAAACTGTAATAAAATCTTGATTATATGATATCCCATTCCATTTTTATTTCTTGATCCACAGATTGTGGTATTTTTAACACCACAAATATTGTTTTTAATAAATGTCCCATTTCACTGTCTCTAATTTGAGTATTGTGGGTAATATCAAATATAAATCACGAATGCTCTGAAAACACCACAATTCCCATTTGGCTGAAAAAGAGATGTTGGTGAATAAAATGAGGTGACGGTACCCGGAAAAAGAAAAGTTTTATCTTGATAAAGCTGAAGCTGCCTGTGAAGAATGAGGAAAGTAAAGCCCACATTGCTTTGATTGTTGGATGGAATCAAGAGAGGGAGTCAGGGTCAGTTCCAGATTCTAGCCCCACAGCTGGGTTTTGAATTGCACCATGAACTGATGTCTCCTCGCCCGACTACCTGGTCTCAAGCATCTCCTCTCCACCCTCAGGAGTTCCTGACAGCTCCTGCCAGTGTCTCACAGGATAAGGTCATTACCCTGTGGTGGCGCCATTCTAGCCTTAGTTTTAGAAACTTTTCTAAGGAATCTTCAAGGATTTTTTCCAATGAAGATTGGACTGAATTTTCCAGAGTGTCTATGATTTCATTTAAAAACAAACAAAAAACACCTCGGTCAAATAATGCCCGAACTCTGAACCCTCATTCCCCAAACTTGTGAAGCTGGGAAAGATTTAAAAAAGAAAAATTGTGCCAATGTCAAACATTGGCGGCTCACATTCAGGTGACTTTACTGCTGATTTACTGAGCTCCAGTATCATGTGCTTGTTGTTCCAGTGATACAAAGATGATTTAGGAAAAGCCTTGCTCTGAGGTTCCATTTTATTGGTGCAGATGTCAGGGTGGGGAGAAGAGGTGAAACAAGCCCACAAGTAAATATAATCCACCAGACACCAAGGGGAGTACAAAATGCACCAGGCTGGCAGCGTGAAGAGACAATGTGTGGTTGCGCTATGAGGACAGTCTTCATGGAGCACAGGGTGTCTGGAATGGACCTTGAAATAAGGCTGGAATTTTATAAAGAAGGGATAACAGAAGAAAGAAAAACTAAGACAGATGAAGAAGGAGAAGGTTTTGTTGTAGATGTGGAGAAGAGCACGTAGTCAAGTTTAGATGGAGCCTCAGCTATATGGGAGGAGAGGAAAATAGGGAAATAGTGGGGGCTAAATTAGGGAGAACTTTGAAAATCAGGTAAGAACAAAGAGCCCTAACTAAATGGACCGGGAAGCCACCAAAGATCTTTTATCAAGAATATAGCCTAAGGAACTGTGCTTTAGGACAAGTAATGTGGCTACAGTTGTGAAATTGACCACAGAAAGGAAAGCAGTGAGCGGAGACTCCAGTTATAAAGCTCTTGAGATATTCTAAGGAAGAAGCAACAGGAAGCTGTCCCTGGCTGGTGGCAGTAGACATGAAAAGGAGATGTCCTAGGTGGGATTCCCCGGAAACATACTGGAGGCTCTGAGATGTTTGTGCAGAAAGTTTACTGAGTAGTGCTCTCAGAACACCTGAGGAAGGCAGGGATGGGCAGAGGGAGAAGATAATCTGAAATGAGGTTGCAACAGAGGCGTGAGTCGATCCCAAATGGAGTTCTGAAGCTGTGATGGCCCTTCTATGGTCTCACATTGAAGCAATGGGTCCGGGCCTTTGGCCCATCATGTGGACCAGTCATGCGATGCAGGGGGAGAGGACACAGCCTCAGGGGAGGCAGCACCCGCCTGTCGTGAAGGCAAGTCCTGGAGAACAACTGCCTAAGAGCTGTAAGGAAGCAGCGCTCCGAGAAGCTGGGGAAAAGAATGCCCGCGTCCAGGAAGGCCTGGGTGGAGGAGAAAGAGCAAGTTGTTGAGGTGAAATCTGCGTGAGCAGGCGGTTGATAAGATGGAGAGGTGGAAGGAGAAAGAAAAGTCAGAGCCAAAGCAAGGTTTGGGGAAAAGCCATGAAAACCGAGAAATGGGGTGGGAGACGTGTTTTAGATGGGGATTGGATGGCTTCAATCTGGGACCTGTTTTAGGAAATGTGCCTAGCGGGCAATGGAGCCTGGCGTATGCCACGCTGGCACTGTTCAGTTTCCTCCCTGAAAAAGAAACGACAAAACGTAAGGTCCATGTTAAAGCAAAGGCAGCTTTTGAGAGGACAAAAGGTCAGAAAGGGATTACAGACAGACATGGCGTAGAAACTGGAAAATAAGGATCAAATTATCTCTATTTACAGATGATATGAGGGAAACCCTGGAAACCCTCGGAGATTCAGTGATAAAAGCAAACAATACAACAACTCAGTAAAAAGCCAAGATATAAAATTAACATACAAAAATCAACAGCCTTCAGATATACCAAAAATAACCATTTAGAAAATATAATGCTTTTGCAAGAGCCACAACAACAGAAACATAACATGATTAAGAGCAAATTTAACAAGAAATATGCAAAATTTACATGAGGAAAATTTTAAAGCTTTAAAATACTCCTGAACACACAAAAGTAGAATTCAAAAAATAGAATTACTTCCTTTGTTCTTGGATAGGGTGACTCAACATCGCAAAGATATCAGTTCTCCCAAAGTTAATATATAAATTTAAGGCCATACCAATAAAAATACCAATAATTTTTTTGCTGGAGTTAGACAAGTTAAATTGCAAAATAATATGAACAAATAAACATGTAAGAATAGCCAGCAAAACCCTGAGGAAAAAAAGAAAAAGGAAGAAAGATCAGCCCTACCAGCTATAAAATCATATTATAAAGCCTCTATAATTAAAAATGTATGGTACTGTGATATGAATAGAGAGCCAGACCAATAAAACAGAATGGAAAATCAAGAAATGGACCCAATATATGATAAAGATGATTTTCAAATCAATAGGGAATAAAATAGCTCCTGATTAAATGGTGTGGAGAAATTGTGACCTTATTTAGACAAAAGATAAAACTAGATCAATATGCCAGAAGAAACTTCAAATGTACAAGAGAATAAATTTTGATGAAATTTAAAAAAAAAAAATGTACAAGAGATTTAAATGTGAAAAATGAAATTATTCACACAGTAGAAGAAAACATGAGCGAATGTTTTATAACCTGGTGTGGGGAAAACCTTCTAACTGTGTCTCAATTTCCAGATGTGAGAACACAGATTGATAAGCACATCTAAATAAAATTTAGAGAAAAAAAATAACTTGGAATGGTAAAAAACAAAAAACAAAAAAAAAATGTTGTAAATAAAATCAAAAGACAAATGGCCAACTGAGAGAAAATATTTGTGGCATAATTCACAGAAAAAGGTCCAATCTACCTAATATATTAATATCTCTTTTTAAACGTCAGGAAAAAGCAAAAACCTAATGGGGATAAAAATGAACAAAAGACATGTACAGACACACAGACATGTACACACACACACAAAGATAAAAAAGGACACTTTAAGATATAAACATATATAAAGTTGTTCAACATTATTCATAATAAAAGAAATGCAAATTAATATTATACTAACTCTGTATTGAGATACTTTCTCACCTATCAGATTGGCACAAATTCAAAAGCTTGACAATTCTTTCTTTCAAGTCTCCCTGGTAGAAATGCAAAATGGTGCAAGCTCCATGGAGGAGAATTTGGTAATATCTAACAAAACTATGTATGCATTTACCCTTTGATCCAACAATCCCATTGCTAGGAATTTACCTCAAAGACACAATTTCACAAATCAAAAACAGAATATGCATAAGCTTATTCATTGAGAAATTATCTTTAATAGCAAAATACTGGAAACAACTGAAATGCCAGTCCCTAAGCAAGAATGGAATAAACTGGACCAGCTGCCCAATGGAGATCAACAAAGCTGTAAAAAAGGGAGGAAGAGTTATAGGAATTAATACGGAATGAGTTCCAGGATGTTCCTTTAATTGGAGAAATCAAGGTCCAAAGAGAATATGGAGTACACTATGTTTAGCGTAAGACAGAAAAACCAGAAATTAATGAAAATAGTTCCCTGTTCCCTCTGTGGGAACACTGGGGCAGGGTGGGGCTAGGAATGAGATGTTACTGAGCATGCCATCTGATAAGTTCTTACTTTTGAGACAGATGTTTTATTTATTCAGAAAATAAAACTGTAATTTAAAGATGATAAAAGAAAAAGCAAATGCTAAGAGTGACTACAAACAGAAATAAATGAACTTAACCTGCATATTAAATTATTAACAACACAATAAAATCGATTAATTCAAGTAGCTTTTTTGAAAACAGTCCCCAATTATGCATAGCGTCTTAGTACAGTGCTTCTCAACTGGGGTCACATTTGCCCCCCAGGAGCCATTCAGGGTGTCTGCAGACATTTTTGGTTGTCACGACTGGAGAAGGGCGCTATTGGCATGTAGTGGGTAGAGGCCAGGGCACTGGGCAGCCCCCTCTGCAAAAAAATACCCAGCCCCAGATGTCAGTAGTGACGAGATATCTGAGTGGAATGTAATCCATGCACCAAAAACTAAGTAATTATGAAGAAAATTTTGAACTTGACTATGGGTTTGTTGTTGGGAGAGGCGTTGCTGTAATAACCCTGAAGCATGTTGTGCATATTGTGGGATAGAGTGGATGAGCAAATTTACTGATATTGTTGAGAACCAAGATTCCTACTGTGGGAGAAGAGAGATACAGAGATGGAATATGGGATTGGCGAGGAATCCTGGGATGGCTGAGTCTGAACTCACAAGTTACTAAAAAGGAAAAGGAAAAAGGACACCTCAGAAGCAATAAGTGCCCTTAGCCTCCAGGGCACAGTTTCCAAACACCCTTATTCACAGACAAGAACCAGGGCTCCTTGGAGAAACTGCTGAGTCCAGGGCTAAGGAACAGGCTGAGCTAGAATATCTAGCTCAGCCAGGAAGCAAGGAAGTGCTCAAAGACCAAGGAGGACAAGCTGAAAGAACACGGGATCCATCCTGGAGATGCTCAGATCAGCTAAATTTGGAACCATTTGAACATGAAAAAGAATAAGAATGATAATGGATTACAATACCTTGAACCAAAAAGAATACATGAGTCCATAGGGTTACTTTTAAAATGAAAGGAGAGGAGAGAAAGTTCTCAGAAGAATTTCAGCTATAGAAGACATACTAAGGTTAGAAAATCATCATTTTGCAACCCCAATGTAGTAATTATTCAGGCAAGATCAGAAGTGGATGTTAACACCTTTGGGGGGAGTAGGGACCAGAATATTCAAGCATCTCAAAATATTACTCAAATTATTTACTAATTCCAAAAGGAAAACTTCCCTTTACAATTGTGAAATCTGGTAGACTTTACCTTAAGCAAAGGATCAAGCTTTAATGAGACAGACTGGCATTGTCTGCTCCCTGATGTGGTGGGAGGGGCAGGAAGCAACATCAGCTCAGCAATATACATGCACCATCCCCAAGGCAGCGCAATGCAGGAGGACCCCGTAAGGAACGGGGAGGCAGGAAGGGGGGAGAAGAAAACGAAGATGAAGATGATGCTGATGACAATGAAGACAACAGAGGAGAAGAAGAGGGAGGAGGAGGGGGAGACAGAGGAGAACAGAAGATGACAAGGGTGAAGGAGAGGAGGAGGAGGAAGAGGAGAAGACAGAGGAGAACAGAAGATGACATGGGTGAAGGGGAGGAGGAGGAGGAAGAGGAGAAGACAGAGGAGAACAGAAGATGACATGGGTGAAGGGG
>JAQZBX010060610.1:0-17268 GCA_029593785.1 Cabassous unicinctus | reverse complement strand
AATCTTAGTTCAAAGTGACAGAATGTGATGCCATAAAGAAACACATATATTTGCATATATGTTTGATCTTTTTCCCTTAAAATTTAACTATTTGACCACATAGAAAATGAAATTTGTATATTCTAGTAAATATTGGTTTTATTTACTCTTGTTTAATTTTCAAATTACAATTCAGTATACTATAAAAGCCCAAATCATCACAATATTTATGATTATTTACAGGAATAAAGGAATTTTTTTAATAAATCATTTTTATTGATACATATTTATAAAGCATAAATCCATCCAAAGTTTATAAATAATGGTATGCAGTATAATGACATAGTTGTGCGTTCATCACTTCAATCATTTTTAGAGCATTTGAATTATTCCAGTAATAGTAATAATACTAAAAAAAAAACACCAACGAAACAAACAAAACTCATCACCTTTCAATCTCTCTATGCTTCCCCTACCATGTATAGCTGCTATTCTGTTTCCTTCTCTCCAGTTTGTTTGTATTTGTATTTTGTAAATACAGTCTTAGATATGCAATATCACTGATAATTGTATTTTACATGAGGTTTCACTATGTTATACTGTCCTTTATTACATTTTTAAGCTTTACTTCTAGGAATATAAATGTCCTTAGTCTTTCTCTTTCAACCAATGTCATACCCATATAATAGCTCTGCTAGTCACAAAGAGTATGCTGTGCTCTCACCATCTCCACTTATTTCCAAAGATTTAAAAATAGTCTTTAAATCAATTCTGAACAGAGTAATACAGGAATGTAATTGAAGGTCTGCAAATTTATATTTATGTAGTTTTTTTTTCTGTCTCTTTACAAACTAATTCTTCTGTTTTTAAAAACATCATATGCACATGAGAGGAATTTCAAACAGGAAATCTATTTAGGAAATAAAATGCAAATGTCAATTTCCATGGTTCCCCTATACTAACTCCCACCCCTGATATTTTATAGCTGGTGGAAATTGCTAATAATTTCTTTGTTCAGTTAAAATTTGTAGCATAAATAATTCAAAGTATACAAAATATCTCCTTAAAGCAATGGAATCATTGTTTTCTAACAAATTATTTTCCTCAGAAAGATTTAAATGAGAATTGCTGAGATTAAGTGGAAGATATTATTATTCTTTCCTTAAAAGAAGTATAACTATTTCTTTTCTTTCTTTTCCTTAAACAGCAACAGCTTTATACTATAGAGAAAAAATAAAGTCTTATCAGTAGTGTTCTCTAAATAATGACATTTTTGAAAGAAAATTTTATACTAAGCACAATGCTTAGATAACACTAATCTTTCCTCAATGAACAAAGAGTTTGTTAAATATCTGCAGTGATAATTCTCAAATTCTCAAATGATCAAGATTATATAAAGTATTGTATATTATATATTAATACTTTGGAAAGATAAAACTGTATAGAAAAAATAAGTCACTTTTAATTACAAGAAACATTACTATTTTGAAGCAGCATTAAATTTTACACAAAAATCTCTTCATTTATACTCACACTTATGAAATTGAGTTACTTTTCCTAAAATGGATTATGAGGCAAAACTCTCAATTAATATATATATGTATGTATGGGTGTGTGGGAGTGTCCAAGTGGCTTCTACATCAAACTACATGACCAATGTATATCCTCAATAAATTATAATGAATTTTCCTAAGTTTTGACCTTGAAATTTTAAATTTCTTTAGTTAAACTCTTGGTGTTGGCACACACACACAAAACAGAATTTGTTCATTGGGGAGAGAACTTATATTAAACAACCCATCCTTTTGAAGCTAACAAATAAATCCCAAGTATGTGTCCAAATAATTAGGAAAATAGAAATTATATTTTCTTTAATAATACATTATTGAAGAAATTTTCTATAAACTTCCTTATTAACCCAATGGCCCAGGAGCGTATATGCTCTAGAATTAGAAAAGTCCTTACGAAGTTCAATTTCCCAACCTGCTTAGTGAGTTTATTTGGTGTAAATATGAGCAGTTAAATACATTATCATATATTTTGAAATCAGCTTTTTTCAGTCATAAGCACACAAACATGTATGATGATCCAGAGACAAATAGCATATGACTAAGTTTAGTATTAAAGAAAATCAATCAGAAATTAAGCTTCCTTATTAGTTCTGTGACTGACACTTTTACAAATGGTCAAAGGCAAACATACCATATATGAAGCTTCTCTCTGTCATAAACAGTTACTCCAAGTTTCCACTATATAATGAAAGAGAAAATGAGTGCATTAAGCAAAATCATCACTGATTGTTCTTAGATCCTCAGATAATTCACAATGTATAATTTATTTAGTGCAATAATAAGAAAATCTTACATTTAAATTTTTTTGAAAAACAGGCTGTTGAATTGTCTTTTAAAATACATTGCTAAAGAAGATTTATTTCACCTTCCTACTTAACACAATGGATGATAGCTGATATATTAGAGGAATCAAAAAAGCCCTTATAGAGTGTACACTTAAATTTTGCTTTCTGACATTTTTGTTGACTATTAGTACTCATAGACTTGATTATCTAGAAACATAAATCAAGGTACATGTGTGAGAAACCTGCTCTAGATACAGTAGATATTTGTATAGAAAGATTTTGGACACACCTGTGTGTATGAACATTTTTTAGGACTCAAACAAATTGTATGAATTTATTTAGCCACCCACTCTAATATTATTTAAAAATTCAGTTTATCTCACCTAAGTAATAATCGGTTTAACTAGTTATTTAAATGTATGTATTTTCACATTATATTAACATTGTTACAAACATCTAACTGCTGCTTTTAGCTTAGAAAATCTAGAGTTTAGCAGAGAACTGTCTTGTTTTTTTAAGTTTCAGAGTTTTCATTACCAATATGACATTTCAACATTATGCAAGTACAATGATCCAGCCAACAAAAATTCATTGGGAAAGAAAAATAAGCTCTTAACTTATAGAATTCATGGGAATTTATAGTAAAATTTGCATTATCCTCCCATTTCCCCTTAGGAAAAGCAAAATTTAGGACTCTAGAGAGCATATGCATCTCTTCTTTATAAAACTGAATCACTATCAACATAATAATGAGCACTCATTTTATAAATAATTAAATATGGTGAAAAAAATCTGAATTGTCAAAGAGTGACAATTTTGTTTCTTTAAATTTCTAAAGTGAGATGCAACAAATGTTTTTCCAGGAATTATATTGCCAGAAAAAAAGTAAATATTAAATTGATGACATTAAGATATTTTTTTATGAAGCCAGAAAGTCATTCCCCTATAATATAATTTTACAATCAACTTTCTATAAATTTTCATTTTTCCTGATATGTAAACATTGCCCCTATGTTTAATATATTATTAGATACACTTACTCTGTTGAAACTATTTACCATGCACATGAAATTGGTATTGTTACAATCCTTTCAATATAAATTTAACCATATTTTAACATATAATTTCTAACTCAAGTTTACAGTATTGTAATGATAAATCTATGACCATATAAATGATTGTAAATAAATTATTTTAATTAAAATTACACATGCTTTAATGTATATTTTAGGAACACAGGAATTCATACTAATTCTTTCATTCCAATGAAACTTAAATAAAATACCTCAAAGTACACTTTCTTGAATCCCATTACTTATTTTTTTGAGACCAACTTTTTTCTTCTATATTTTTAAAGAACCTTTAGATTACCTAAATGTTACATGAAAAATACAGGGGATTCCCATATACTCCCTTCCAAATTTTCCCACATTAACAACATCTTTCATTATTGTGGAACATTTGTTACAATTAATGAACACATATTGAAGCATTGCTACTAACCATGGTATATAATTTACATTATGGTTTATACTATGCACCACACATTTTTATAGGTTTTAAAAAAATGTACAATGGACTGTATCTGTCATTTCAATATTATGCAGAACAATTCCAATGTCCTAAAAATGCCCCATGTTACATCTCTTCCTTCTCCCTCCCCTCAAAACTGCTGCTGACCACTGTCTTTATATCAATGTTACAAGTTCTTCCATGACTTTGTAATAAGTCTACTTTTATCTATGGTTGCATTCCCGCCTGATGTTTGTCAATTCCTTAATATTGAGGATTTAGTGCTGTTGATGCCCACTCTGTGTCTGATTGAGAGGGGACTTATGTCCCATGCGGTAGGTGGCTGGAACTGTCTTTCTTGTAGTTGTAGATATTCTGTTTTGGGAGACAGGAGTTGTCCATCATCATCCTTTTCTTAGTTGGCCTGTGTGAGTCCAATGCACTGGAGAGGAGGTGTTGACTGCAACTCTGCTGAGTTTCAGTACTCAACTAGTATATGAACAGCCAGAAGATTTAAGTCTCTGGGACACATATTTAGCAGGTATAGTGCTAATTATACGTTCAAATAAATGGGGCAGAAGAACCATGTATATGAAAATTATTGAGCCTAAATCTTAAATATTGGGGAGATAGGTTATCTTAAATCCAAGGTAAGGCCCAGCACCCATTCCATTTTTATAATTCCCCTTTTCCATAGTGAAAATTCTGGTTTCCAAAATGCCAATATACATTTTCTATAGGTGACAATGAATACTTAGTAATTTGATAATTATTATACCAGGGCAACTACCACTAACAAAACATGTTTCCAAATTATTTTTCAGTTCTTTTTGTATTCAGAATATGTCAATAAATTTATATCTTTATATATGTTGTTCACAAGTTATTTGAATTCTTTTATTTTTTTTATGACTACAATAAGAATTTGATATAAATTCTGGTTATTTATTGCTTTTTTCTTTCATATAAATATAATTTTATTTTTTATTTTTTGTGTTTTTTAAAATCATCTATTTTAAATAAACTTTAGATTACATAAATATTACATAAAAATATAGAGGATTCCCAAATGCCCCACTAATACCCCTTCCAATGTTTTAACATAATAACAACATCCTTCATTAAAGTGGTACATTTATTACAATCCATGAACACATATTGAAGCATTGCCACTAACCATGGGTTATAGTTTACATTACAGTTTACACTCTGTTCTGCACAATTTTGTAAGTTATAACAAAATATATAATGGTCTATATCCATCATTGAAACTTCATGCAGGACAATTCCAATGTCCAAAAATGCCCCCTTATTACATCATTTTTTCACTGTCCCTCCCCTCAGATCCTCTGGTGGCCAGTGCATTTATATCAATGATACAAGTTCTTCCTTTCCTAGAATAACAATAAGTCTACAGTAGAATAAGGGTAATTCTACTATAGGCTGTTGTTCATTCCCCAATCCTGAGGATTTGGGGATGGTGATGCTTATTCTGCCTTTAATTGAGAGTGAGCTTAGATCCCATGGGGCAGATGGATGGAACTCTCTTGCTTGCAGTTGTAGACTTTCTCTGTTCCTTGGGATGGGCATTGTCCATCATCATCACATTGTTAGTTGTCCTGGGTGAGTCCAATGAACTGGTAATATGTGTTGCAACTCTGCTGAGATTCAGGGCCCAACTGGCACATGCACAGACAAAAGATTTAAGTCTCTTGGACATAAACCTATCCAGTATAGTATTAAGTATAGGTTCAAATAGAAGGGACAAAAGAAGCATATATGGGGAAGCCACAAATGAGTCCAACTCTGTCACACTGGGGAGCATAAATTCCCAGGTAAGGCCCACTGGCAAGGTTCCAAATTTCAGAAATGTCTGCCCTGCCTATAGTGTCAGGATATCTCTAGAGCACTTGGGAGAGCCACTATTTGAGGTGTTATTTCCTGTGGCAGTCAATGAGATCCTGCTTAGATATGCAAAGCTTAACCTCTGGAATGACATCCTGACTCCCTGTATAATCTCTTAGCTATAAAAACTCATTTGTATTTACCATTTCCCCCTTATTGGCAAGGTATTTTTCCAGGTGTATTGCTATTGGGTGCTTGGAAATAATCCCTCAGGGCCTGAGAGACTCATCACTGGGATTCATGTCCCATGCCACGGGAAGGTATTGCTTTTATATGTTTAGTTTGGCATAGAGAGAGGCCACATTTGAGCAAGAAGGATGCCCTCAGGAGACAAATTTTAGGCCACATATAATACTAGGCAAAGTTTCAATTTCAAAAGAAAAGGTTCATAAGTACAATCATCATTATCAAATGCCCGGCACAATGGCCCATCCTCCTTCACTAGGCCCTGTCCCTATACTTGGGGGATTCTTGCTGTCCCATTAAGGAATCTGCCAGAGCTTCCCAGATGGGAATTCAATATTCTTTCAGTTATTGTGTGGATATTCACCGACCGTGACCTTGCCCCATGAACACTTAAGCATATTCATATGCCTTAGAGGCATGCCCCAGATGAAAAAACAACCATGCATCCCCAGTCACAGACACCACACACAAATGATCCTCCCCTGCCACAGTTGTGACCCTTCTGTGATCTTAAACCTCTCTAAAGATGAAGTCAAGAAAATAACCAAATAAAAATAAGGAAATGAAATAATAATGATAGATTTAAAAATAACATATAAAATACAGAAAAATTTTTAAAAAATTAAAAATAATAAAAACATTTAGACATTATGTCTTTCATTACTGTAAGATCTGTGGTATTGTATGCACAGTGACATTTTCTTCCAGATATTCCCCAGCATCTTTTTTCTTTCTTTCTTTCTTTCTTTCTTTTTATCTTCAAAGAAGCCTTAGGTTACAGAAAAGTCATGTAGAGAATTTAGGGAATTCCCATATACCCAAAACCCTCCCCCTTTTCCCCTTTCCCTATTATTAATTTTTTACATGTGGATGGTACATTTGTTAAAATTGATGTACAAATATTGAACCATTGCTACTAACCATGGTGAATGGTTTACATTTTGATTTACAATTTGGACTGCACACTTTTACATATTTTGATAAAATTTAAAATTGCTTGTATACATTTTTGCTAGATCATGCAGAACAATTTTAATGCTCGTAAAATGCCCTATGTCCCATCTATTCTATTCTTCCTTCCCCCTCCCCTCGGGACTTATGACATCCTCTTTGTCCCACTTTTATATGAAAATGATTCATAGTTATGTGCAATAATATTGAGGGCTTGATATATTGGTTTTTCTTTTATTAAGTACTGCTTATGTTCTCAAATGACCCTTGTCCCTGTATTTGAGAACATAGCACAACTTCACAGGATGGGAGTTAAAAATATCCATGTTTATTTTGTGGGACTCCACCCACTGGTATAACACACTATGACAAGTGTGTATCCATAGAAGCTTGTCCCAGTTGTACTCTGTTCTTTATGCCACCCCCCACACCCAACACTCTACACCAGCAATCCTCCCCTGCCATAATTATCAAAAGAACATTCTCAACATTGTACTTTTAACCACAGACCTGCAAATCCCCAGAGTTCACCTGCTTCTTCCCCTGACTCTCCCCCCAGTTCCAAGGATAGACCAAGCCAAACCCCCCACACTACACTCCTCATGGACTAGCACTGCCAAACCCAATAGCATCACTGCCCGACTACCACATCCAAACACTACACAACTGTACACTTACACCTTATCATAGATTTTGCCCACATATGCAATGTCTCACAATCCTCAAATCCCTTTCTCTCTCCTATAAACCTGTCTTCCTGACTCTATTTTGTGAGTCTGCTCAATTTCCTTAATTCATATCAGTGAGGTCATGTAATACTTTTCCTTCAGTTCCTGGCTTAATTCGCTCAACATAAGGTCTTCAAGGTTCATCGAAGCTATCCTTTGTTTAAATAATTCATTCCTTCTTACAGCCGAGTAATACCTCCATTGTATGACTTTACCACAAGTTCCTTATCCATTCATCTGTTGATGGGAATTTGGGTTGTTTCTAAATTTTGGCAATAGTGAATAATGTTACTGTGAACATTGATGTGCATATATCTGTTCATGTCCCTGCTTTCCATTCTTCTGGATATAAACACAGCAGTGGGATTGCTGGATCATATGGCAATTGTATAGATAGCTTCCTGAGGAACCGCCAAACTGTCCTCCACAATAGCTGTACCATTCTACATACCCGTCAGCATTGGATAGTTTTCCTTTCCTCCACATCTTCTCCAACACTTGCTGTTCTGTTTTTTTAATAGCTTCCACTCTGATAGGTGTAACATAATATCTCCTTGTAGTTTTGATTTGCATTTCCCTAATATCTAGTGATTTTGAGCATCTTTTCATGTGCTTTTTAGCCACTCATATTTCTTCTTTGTAGAAGTGTCTATTCAAATCAGTGGCCCATATTTTAAATGGGTTGATTGTCATTTCATTTCTGAGATGTAAAATTTCTCTATATATGCTGGATATTAAGCCCCTGTCAGATAGATGGTTACCAAATATTTTCTCCCAGACATAAGCTGTCTTTTCACTTTCTTGACAATCTACTTTGAGGTAGAAAACTTTTTAATTTTGGGGAGGTCCAATTTATCTATTTTTTCATTTTTCCTTTGTTTGGTATAAAGTTTACAAAACCATTTCTTAATTCCATATCTTATAGAAACTTCCCTGCAATATCTTCCAGGTGATTTATGGTGTTGACTCTCATATTCAGATCTTTTACCCATTTTGAGTTAATTTTGGTATAGGGTGTGAGATGGTGATCCTTTCCCATTCTTTTTGCTATGGATATCCAGTTCTCCAAGCACCATTTGTTGAAAAGGCCATTCTATTCCATTTGAGTGGGCTTGGTGGCCTCATTAAGTATCAGATGACTGTATATGTGAGGATCTCTATCAGAACTCTCAGTTCTGTTCCATTGGTCAGTATGTCTATTCTTGTGCCAATACCATGCAGTTTTAACCACTGTAGCTAAAATTGAAGGCACAACTGCACACCTGTAGGAGCTAGAAAAAGGACAGGAAACTAATCCCAAAGAAGCCCAAAGGAAAGAAATAGTAAAGATCAGCGCAGAAATAAATGAAATTGAGAACAACAACAAAAAACAATAGAGAGAATCAACAGAAACAAAATTCGGTTCTCTGAGAAGATCAACAAAATCAACGAACCATTAGCTAGTCTGACAAAGAAAATATGAGAGAGGATGCAAATAAATAAAATCAGAAATGAGAGGGAGGACATTACCACTGACTCTGCAGAAATAAGAGAGTTCATAAAGGAATACTATGAACAACTGTAAGCCTAAAAACTGTACAATGTAGTGGAAGTGGACAGATTCATAGAAACAAACAAATCACCTACACTGATCCTAGAATAAATAGAAGACCTCAACAAACCAAACACAAGTGAAGAGATTGAAACAGTCATCAAAACCTCCCAAAGATGAAAAGCCTGGGACCAGATGGCTTCATAGGTGAATTTTACCAATCATTCAAAGATGATCTAATACCAACCTTGCTCAACCTCTTCCAAAAAATTGAAAAGGAAAGAGTGCTACTAAGCTCATTCTTTTAAGTCAACATCACCCTAATATCAGAAGCCCAAAAATGCTATAAAAAAGAAAAGTACAGACCAATATATGTAATGAATATAAATGCAAAAATCTTCAAAAAATACAGAGGAAAAAGCACACTGAAAGAACTATATACCACGAATAAACTGGATTTTATCCCAGGTAGCAAGGGTGGTTCAACACAGGAAAATCAATTAGTATAATAAACCACATTGATAAAACTGAAGAAGAAAAATCCCATGATCCTCTCAATTGATGCAGAAAAAGCATTTGACAAAATGCAGCATCCTTCCTTTATAAAAACATTACAAAAAATAAGAATAGAAAGAAGGTTTCTCAGTAAAGTACATATATGAAAAACCTACAGCTAGCATAGTACTCAATAGTGAAAGACTGAAAACTTTCCCTCTGAGATCATGAACAGGACAAGATGCCAATGTCACCATTGTTATTCAATATTGTGCCAGTGTTTCTAGCTAATGTAATTAGACTACATAAAGAAATAAAAGGCATCCAAATAGAAAAGGAAGAGTAAAACTTTCACCATTTACTTTTGATCCTAAATCTATAATATACTGAAAAATCTTCCACAAAGCTACCAGAAATTACAATTGATGTACAAATATTGAAGCATTGCTACTAACCATGGTCAATGGTTTACATTATGATTTACATTTTGGATCATACACTTTAATAAATTTTGACAAAATTTAAAATGGCCTGTATCCATTGTTGTGAGATCATGCAGAACAATTCTAATGCCGTAAAAATGACCCATGTTCCATGTATTCTATTCTTCCCTCCCCCTCCCTTTGGGACCTATGGTAACCACTAAGTTTCACATTTTGAATAGTAAGATTCATATTTACTTGCAATAATATTGAGGACTTGACCTATTGGTCTCTTTTTTATTTATTGAGCACTGCCTATATTCTCGAGAGACTCTTGCCCCTCTATTTGAGAACATAGCATGATTCCCTAGGATGGGAGTTTAATATTTTCTTGTTTATTGTGTGGGTCTCCTCCAACTGATATAACACACTATAACAATATGAACACTTAGATATTCCACAGAAGCCTGCCTCAGGTGCACTCTGTTCTGTACACCCCCCTCCCACATACAACACCCTTCACCGATAATCCTCCCTTGCCATATTTGCTAAAAGAGCATTCCCAATATTGTAGTTTTAACCAGAGACCTGCAAATCCCCAGAGTTCACCTCCTCCTATTCCTGACTCTCCTCCCAGTTCCATTGATAGTCCAGCCCCACCCCCCACCTTACCCCCTCACAGAACAGCAACACCAAACCCAATCACATCACTGCACCACCGACATGACCATCTACTGCATAACTACAACTTTCCACCTCATCATAAATTTTGCCCATATGGGCATTGGGTCACAACCCTCTCTTGTTTCACTTTATAAAGTAGATATTTATAGTGGTTGTCATATTGATGTATTGGGAATATATCTTTTGTCCTGTTAATCTGTTTTTGATTAGTACATTGAATGGATGTATAGAAATTGACCAACTAGAATCAAAATGTCAATAGGACCATAAAAATGAATGAAGTTCTGATATGTGTGACAAAATTGATGAACCTTGAAGACATCATGTTAAGTGAAATAAGCCTGACACAAAAGTACAAATATTGCATGATCTTACTGATATGAAATAATGAGAATAAGCAAACTCATAGAATATAGACTAGAGGTTACCAGGGAACAGTGGCTGATAGGGAGTAGGAATTCAAGACTTAAATTGTACAGGACTCCTGTTTGGGTTGATTGTAATGCTTTGGTAATAGATGATGTGAAGTTAGCACAACACTGTGAAAATAACTGAGAGCACTGAAATATATATCTGAATGTAGTTAAAAAGGTAAATATTAGCTTGTATAAATGGTAATAGAATAAAAACTTTTTCAAAAAATTCATGGAATTGCACCACCCTGTGAACCCTAAATTAAACCATGGACTATAATGACTATAGTACAATTATAGAAATGTGCTATCATCAATTGTAACAAATATTCCACACTAATGCATGGTGTCAATAATAGGGTGGAATATATGAATCCCCTATTTTCTGAAAGATTGTTTTGCAAACCCATAAATTATCTAATAAAATATATATGAATAGGGAAAAAATTGTAAAAGGGTTCCCAATCAATACAAAAATTGATGTACCTCTGAGGGAAAAAAATATATAAAGGGCAATGGCTGTCGCTATTGCTATTACAAGTAACAGGGGCATTACAAATGAAATTATCCATATTTAAAGAATGAAAAGCATGCATATTTATAAATGTTCTCCTTGAACATATAAAAGTCTACTGATCTAGTAAGCTAGTATTATACTATTAAATATTTAAAATTAAAAAAAATATAAAGTGGACCAAAGACAAAAAGTCAGCCCTTTTAAAAAAACGAATTTGTTTTATTTCTCTGTATTTTGTCTTTATATATTTCCGTCTTTTTTGACTCAGGGATGAAAGTTTTAAGCTCTAAATATTTTATTTATATGTTAATTTAATATTTTAAATTTCAAAGAAAACAACTACTTCTGAAATATCAATAAATTCAAAAAATATATGTATATATAGATATATATACACATATGTTTACATTTAACCAATTTGAGCCATTATTTTAATAAATTTTATTTTGACAGTAATTTTGTTTTTTTAAAATTTCATCTTGAAGACAGTTTCCAAAATCATTTTGGTAACTTAAATATGTAACGTATACAGGATATGTTTTTATTAAGGAAAAAGAGAGTAATTTTGTACTAAAATAAAATGGCTGGTTTTAGTTTGCTGAAGGGGGTAGGGAGCAATGGATTAGCTCTAAGGAATTGAGCTTTTCTGAGATCCACAAAAAACTTCAAACTATCACAGCTGGTTACTACAGAATGAAGAAAGGAAAATGTAGGACAAAACATAAATAAGTATAGAAAGTTGTAGAAGATCTGAAGAAAAGAAAATTACATTTCTTGTGGTCAAAGTTGGGTAAGATATTATGGATCTATCTATACAATTTTTCAGAGCCTTAATATAAAATAGTATACTGATGTGAAAGTAAATTTTGGTTTTCTTTTATTAAAATACCAAAGGTTTCTTGGATTATCAGTCGTTCTCAGTAAAAAATTCAAAAGTTTTTTTTTCTAAATAGTACATGTAAAAGCCAGAGAGTTTATATTTTCTCAAAATAACTTCTTTTTTTAAATATTTTTTTAAAAAAGATACTTAGATTACATAAATGTTACACAAAAATTGTAGGGATTCCCATATGGCCCACCTCCCACTCCTCCCACAACCTCTCACAAAAACATCCTTCATTAGTGTGGCACATCACCTGCAATGGATATACACATCCTGGGGCTTTGCCACTAAGCATGGACCATAGTTCACATTGTATACCACAATCTTTCACACACAGTTCTGCATGAATTATGATGATATAAAATGGCCTATATCTGTCATTGCAATGCCACTCAGTATAATTCTCAAGTCCCGAAAAAGTGCGTGTATTAAAACTGCTTTTCCCTCTCCCTGCCCCTAAAGAGTCTGATGGCCAATGGCTCCACATTACTGTTGTAATTACTTCCATTGTGTGAATAAAAATATGTCTATAGAAGAATACCAGTAAGCCCATGCTAGTCCATAGCCTTCTCCCCAATCCTGAGGAATCTGAGGTGGTGATGTATACTTCACCTCCAAGTGAGAGGGGTTTTATATCTCATGGATAAGAGGATGGGATTATCCTGACTGCAGCTGCAGACTCACTCCATTCCCTGGGATGGTTGTTGTCCATCATCATCTCCCCACCACGTGTCCAGGGTGAGTCCATTGAGCTGTAGAGGAGGAGTTGCAGCTCCACCAAGATTTTGGGTCCAGATGGCACATGGACAGCCCAAAGACTCCAGTCTCTGGAAGTACACCTACAAACTCTGGCACCACATATAGGTTTGAATAGAAGGAACAGATGGACCATGTACAGGGAAGACATATTTGGGTCCAATTCTATCAGTCTCAGGATCCAGGATTCTAAAGTAGGGTCCAATGATAAGGCGCAAAACTCTGGGGCTATCCACCCTGATAAAATACCTGGGTATCTCCAAAGCCCTCAGCAGCCCCTCTGGGATGTATCCACATTGGAAGCCTATGAGGTCCTATTGAGATATACATAAGCGTTACTTCTGGGATGACCTTCCGACTCACTTTGAAGTCTCTTAGCCATATGAACTCATTTGTCTTTACCTTTTCCCCTTTTATTTGAAGTCTTTTTCCCATTGTATTGCCCACTGGCACTTGTTAGTGATCCCCTGTTGCCAGGGAGGCTCATCTTTGCGAGTCATGTCCCATGCTGAGAGGAAGGCAATGCATTCATATGCTGAGTTTGGCTTAGAGAGAGCCCACATTTGAGCAAAAAGGAGGCCCTCAGGAGGCAACCTTTAGGCACCCTATAACGATAAACTAAGTTTCAATTTTAAGAGCAAAGACTCATAAGGCTAGTCATCAATGACAAGAGCCCATCACTGAATCATCCTCTTTTGCCAGACATTGCCCCTACACATGGGAGACTGTTGCTACTTTCTTGGAGAATATGGCAGAGCACTCCAGGTTGGGAATTCAGTATTCTCTCATTTATTGAGTGGTTCTCCACCCAGTGTGACCATGCCCCATGAGTATTTGAATAATTTTATATACCTTTTATGTATGTTCAGGTGAACTTCCTCCCATGGACTCCCATCCCTGACACCCCCCCACCAACGATCTTCTCCCACTCCAGTTGTAATCATTCTGTGATCCAAAGCTTCTTTAAAGATGAAGCAAATAAAATAGCCAATACAATTAATAGGAAAATGAAATAATAGTGATGTTTAAATGCAAGAGATAAAATACAGGAAAAGTTTAAAAAACACTAAAAATAAAATTAAAGGATTGGGTTATTCCAAAAATGAGAAAATATTTTAAAAATTAAAAAAAAATTTTTTTGACATTTTGACTTTTATCACTGCAATATTTGGTGTCCAGTCCATATCATGGCTCCTTCACCCTCTCACTCCCCAGTGTCTCACTATTTGTCATATAATTTTCAAAGAAGTTTTAGGTCACAGCAAAGTCACACAATGAAAACAAGACACTCTCATATACCTAACCTCCTCCCTTATTCTTCACCCCATATTGAAACCTTTTTGTATGTGGAAGGTAGCTTTATTATAACTGATATACATATAGTGAAACATAGCTACTAAACATTGTCAATAGTTTACAATATGGTTTATATTTTAGATCATACACTTTTATAAATTTTGATGATTTTATACCATGTCCTGTGTCCATCATTGTAAGGTAATGAAAAACATTTCCACTGACCACTAAATACTCCCAATTTGATTTATTCTGTTCCTCCCTCTCCATCCCCCTGGGGCCCATAATGACCACCTGGATTGACTCATTGGATGACAAGATTCTTAGTTACATGCAACAAGATGTCATGACACAGTGGTTTGTCCTCCACTATTAGGAGACACCCTTGCTCTTAAGAGATGCCCACCTGTCAATTTATACTCTCTGCTTAATATCCTGGTTATTCTAACCCACCCTTCTCAATCTACCCACCTGTCAACCCTGCACCACCCAACCCAATATTTCACTACCTTCTTGTCTTATACCTACAATACACAACCACACTCTATCACATTACCATAGGTTACATCCATAAGGGCGTTCTGTAATCTTTCTCTTTCTTGTACACCTATCTTTCAGACAATAGTTCTCAGAGACTGCTCAAATTTCTTAATTCATATCAGTGAGGTCATGTACTGTTCATCCTTCAAAGCCTGGCTTGCTTCACTCAACATAAGGTCTTCCAGCTTCATCCATGTTATCCCATGTGTTAGCATTTTATTCCTTCTTACAGCTAAGTAATATTCCATTGTATGTATGTACCACATTTTGTTTATCCATTCATCTGTCAATGGGCACCTAGATTGATTCCAACTTTTGGCAATAGTGAACAATGCCTCTATGAATATTGGTTTGCATATATCTGATGGTTTCTTTGCTTTCACCTCTTCTGGGTATATACCCAGCAGTGGAATCACTGGATCATATGGAAGATCTGTAGTTAGTTTTTTGAGGAACTGACCAACTGTCCTCCACAATGGCTGAAACATTCCACAATCCCACTAGCACTGGATGAGGGTTCCCATTCCTCCACATCCTCTCCAACACTTATAGACTGCTGTTTTTTTAATAGCAGCCATTCTAATGGGTGTAAGATTATGTCTCAATGTAGTTTTGATTTGTATTTCTCTAATAGCTAGAGATATCAAGCATTTTTTCATGTGCTTTTTAGCCATTTGCATTTCTTCCTTGGAGAAGTGTCTTTTCAGGTCACTTGCCTATTTTTTAAATAGGTTCTTAGTCTTTTTATTTTTGAGATGTAGGATTTCTTTATATATGCAGGATATTAGGCTCCTATCAGATATATGATAGCCAAATATTTTCTCCCATTGGATAGGCAGCCTTTTTATTTTCTTGATAATGTACTTTGAGGTGCAAAAGTTTTTAATTTTGAGGAGATCCCATTTACCTATTTTTTTCTTTTGCTGCTCGTGCTTTGCGTGTGAAGTTCATGAATCCATTTCTTATTACAAGGTCCTGTAGATGCATCCCTACAGTATCTTCCAAGGTTTTTATGGTCTTGTCTCTTATATATAGATCTTTGATCCATCTTGTGTTGATTTTCATATGAGGTGTGAGTTGGTGTTCCTCTCTCATTCTTCTGGATATGGATATCCATTTCTCCATGCACCAGTTGTTGAAGAGGCCATTCTTTCCCAACTGAGTGGGCTTGGTGGCCTTGTTGAATATCAGATGAGTCTATATGTGAGGATTTACATCAGGGTCCTCAATTCAGTTCCATTGGTCAATTTGTTTATCCTTGTGCCAATACTATGCGGTTTTCACCACAATTGATTTGTAGTATGTTTTAAAGTCAGGTAGTGTGACTTCATGTTTCCTTTTCAATATGTCTTTGGCAATTCGGGGACTCTTACCCTTCCAGATAATTTTTTTAGTTAGTTTTTCCAATTCCTTAAAAAATAGTGTTGATTTTTATTGTGATTGCATTAAATCTGTAGATTAGCTTGGGCAGGATCGACATCTTGATGATGTTTTGTCTTCCAATCCATGAACAGTCTATAGCCCATATCTTACATTTGATGAATTTTCCCCCAACCAATGCAATTACTAACATCCTGTATTAGTATTATATATTTGTTATAGTTCATGAGAGAATGTTCTCATATTTTTTCTGTTAACCATAGTCCATTACCACCACTGAATTCTCTGTGCTATACAGTCCTAAGGTTTCTACAACCCATTCGATGTTGTCATCACCTCAGTCAATTTTAGAATGTTTTCATTACTTCAAAAGCAAAAATTCCATACCCCCTTTACCTCAATCTGTTGTCCATTAAAATTGATATATATTCTTTGCCAGTGCTCCAAAAAATATTAAAATATTATTGTTAATTATGGTCCATAAGTTATATTCATTGTCATTTTCCATATATCACCAGATCAAACTTCTCCTTTAGTTTTGTTTCTTCCTCTTTTTCCTTTTATGGCCCATCTTGGAGCACAATTTAGGTTACTACCTGAATCTATACTCCCTGAGTTGCAATTCTAAGACCCCAAATACATGCTTTTCTTTCTTTAAAGCTCAGATTGTTATTCTTGTTCCACATCACCAAATTTAAATGCCATCAATTTAGAAGCATCCCTTTAACAAATGC
>JAQZBX010060609.1:0-17275 GCA_029593785.1 Cabassous unicinctus | reverse complement strand
AGGATACAAGATCAACATGCAAAAATCAGTAGCATTTCTATACACTAGTAATGAGCAAGTTGAGGAGGAAATCAAGAAAAAAATTCCATTTACAATAGCAACAAAAAGATTTTAAAAACTAGGAATTAATTTAACCAAGAATGTAAAGGATCTGTATTCAGAAAACTACAAAACACTGCTAAAAGAAATCAAAGAAGACCTAAACAAATGGAAAGACATTTCGTGTTCATGGATTAGAAGACTAAACATCGTGAAGATATCAAGTCTACCAAAATTGATTTATAGAGTCAATGTAATACCAATAAAATTTCCAACAGCCTACTTTACAGAAACAGAAAAGGCAAATTGCCAAGTTTATTTGGAAGGGAAAGAGGTCCCGAATAGCCAAAAACATCCTAAAAAAGAAGAGTGACATTGGCAGACTCTTGCTCCCTGACCTTGAAGTGTATTATAAAAGCTACAGTGGTCAAAACAACACAGTATTGGCATAAAGATAAATATACTGATCAATGGAATCTAATCAAGAGTTCAAAAATAGACCCTTACTTCTATTGGTCAACTGATTTTCAACAAGCCTACCAAGTCCACTTTTCTGGGACAGAACAGTTTCTTCAATAAATGATGCTGGGAGAACTGAATATTCATAACCAAAAGAATGAAAGAGGACCCCTATCTCACTCCCTATACAAGAATCAACTCAAAATGTATCAAAGGTCTAAACATAAAAGCCAGGACCATAAAGCTCCTAGAAGATAATATAGGGAAATAGCTATAAGACCTTGTAGTAGGTGGGAGTTTCTTAAACCTTACATCCAAAGCATGAACAACAAATGGAAAAATAGATAAATGGTACATCCTCAAAACTAAACACTTCTGAACCTCAAAGGATTTTGTGAGGAGGGAAAAAAGCAGTCTACTCAATGGGAGAAAATATTTGGAAATCACACATCTGACAAGGGTCTAATATCATGATATATAAAAAAATCCTACAACTCAACAATAAAAAGAAAAATGACCCAATTAAAAAATGGGGAAAAGACCTAAAAAGACATTTTTCTAAAGAAATACAGATGGTGAAAAAACACATGAAAAATGCTCAGCATCACTGGCTATTATGGAAATGCAAGTCAAAGCTACAATGAGATATCATTTCACACCTACTAGAATGGACATTATTAGCAAAACAGAAAACTACAAGTGTTGGAGAGGACATGGAGAGATAGGAACACTTATTCACTGCTGGTGGGAATATAGAATTGTACAGCCACTGTGGAAGTCTGTTTGGCAGTTCCTAAGGAAGTTAGGTATACATCTACTAATGTGACCTGGGAATACTGCTACTAGGTTTATACCCAGAAGAAGTGAGAGCAGTGACATGAACAGATATCTGCACACCGATGTTCTTAGGACATTATTTGCAATTGCCAAAAGATGTAAACAACTCAGGTTTCCATCAACTGATGAATGGATAAACAAACTGTGGTATATACACACAATGGAATATTATTCAGCTGTAAGAAGAAATGAAGTTGTGAAGCATATGGCAATATGCATGAACCTGAAGGACATTATGTTGAATGAAGCAAGCCAGGCACAAAAGGACAAATATTGGCTATTATGAACAAAATATAATGAGCAAACTCATGGCATTAATAACTAGAACATAAATCACCAGAGAAAAGTATGTGGTTATAGAATGGGAAGCTGAGGTTTAGTCTGTGCAGAATTGGTAAAAAGTTGTTTGTAAATGTTTGTAAATGAATAGAAATGGTGAAAGCACATCATAGGATTTGTAATTAGTAGCGCTAAAATATGGATATGATAGTGGTTTGTTGTTTTTTTTTTTTAGTTATGAAAATGCTCTAAAATTGATTGAAGGGATGAATGCACAACTCAGTGATTATACCAAATTCCATTGGTTGTACACTTTAGATAAATCGTATGGTTTATGAACAAAATAAAATAATAGAGTGGGTTGGGGGAAAAATCCACCAAATGTAAGATACAGACAATAGTCAGTAGAAAAAATGTTTCACAACAATGCAAGGTGTTTGTGGCAGGGTGATGTATGGGAGCCTTGTATGATGTTATGCATGCTTGTTTTGTAAGTTTACAACTTTTACTATATACTTATTGTTTATCTATGTTCATGTATGAATGATATACTTTAATAAATGTTCTTAAAATAAAAAAAATAATGGACTAAACTCTTCAATTAAAAGGCAATTATTATTGAGGAGTTGTGGGAAGGTGGCATTGGAGTAGGGTAGCAGGGCTCAACTCTCTTAAAAAACAACAGCAGAGGAAGGGCAAAAAGTTGCCTGAGAGAGCTGCTATAAGGGTCTACAGAAAACAAGAATGCTACACATCGTCCAGGAGGAAAAGGGACAGAGAGATGAAGAGGGTGAAGGGAAAACTGTGAGCATTCATCCCCCACCCTCAAGGTTAACAGCCTGGGTAAAACCCGTGGCTCACTGTAGCGGAGAGGGAAACAGATATCTTCCTCCTGGGAGGTGAGACGGTATGGCAGGGGGCGGAGAGTGGTTTCCCTATTGTGAGTTTGGCCAGTGGAGTCTGTTTTGAATCTGAACTCTGGCCACAGGAGAAGTACCAGTGAGTGGATGTTGAGACACCTCTGTGGAAAGGATCACCAAAGTGCGCCATCTGCTGGCAAACTGGGAAACTGCAATAAGTAAAAAAACTTTTTGGAGTCTCTTATGACAAAGTACTCTAGAATTTGGTTGGTGCACCAATAGTGGGTCCCTGGCCCTGTTTTGATAACTTAATCTGGGCAATCTTAAAGATTTTGAATGAGTTGAACACAAAATCAAAGAAGAGACATGAAACAAAACCACTAGGCAAAAGAGAGAAATTGATCACCAGAGTAAATTCACCAGAATAACCAGATGTGTCAATCATATGAAAGACACAATGGATGAGATTTAAACTACATTAGAGGCATATAACAGTAGATTTGATTTGGTGGAGGGCAGGATTAGTGAATTGGAGGACAGATCATCTGAATTTGAAAATACAGGAGAACAGAAAGAGAAAAAATGAAATAGGATCTCATGGAATTGAATGACAATATGAAATGCACAAACATATGCATTTTTGATGTCCCAGAAGGAGAAGAGAATGGAAAACGGGCAGAAAAAATATATGAGGAAATAATGAATGAAAATTTCTCAACCGCTATGAAAGACATAAATATAATATCCAAGGACAACACAGAAAAATCCAGATAGACTTACTCTGAGACAAATACTATTCAGAATGACAAATATCAGTGATAATGAAAAGATTCTGAAAGCAGCAGGAGAAAAGCAATACATCATACACAAGGGAAGCTCAATAAGACTAAGTGCCGATCTCTCACCAGAAACCATGGAGGTGAGAAGCAGTGGTAGGATGTATTTAAGGTACTGAAAGAGAAAAACTGCCAGCCAAGAATTCTGTATCTGGCAAAACTGTCCTTCAAAAATGAGGGTGAGTTTAAAGCAGGGTTTCTTAACCAGGGGTCCACGGACCCCTAGAAAAGATTTCAGGGGATCCATGAACTTGAATTGAAAAAAATCAACTTATTATCTTTATTTTCTCTGACCTCTAACTGAAATCTAGCATTTCCTTCACTTATGAATGTATGCAGTAAATTACAGTGGTATTCATTTCATATCACATTACAGTTGTTGCATATCTCAAAAAAATCGCATATGCTTATCCATATTTCAAAATTACAGTAGGTATTAGACCCAATGCGAGTTGAGTGTCATAAAACTATCTGCTGCTACATTCTGAGAAGGAGTTTGTGGCAAAGGGGTCTGTGGAACAAAAAAAGTTAAGAACCCCTGGTTTAAAGTCTTCACAGACAAATAAAAACTGAGAGTTTGTTACCAAAAGACCAGATTTACAAGAGATACTAAAGGGAGTACTACAGACTGAAAGGAAAAAACAAGGATGAGAGACTAGGAGAAGAGTGTAGAAATGAAGATTATTATTAAAGGTAACTTAAAGGGTAAAAAGACAGACAATAGTAAGATATGACAACAGAAAGCCAAAGGATAAATAGATGAAGTAAGTAATGCCTTTATAGTAATAACATTAAACTTTAATGGATTGAACTCCCCAATCAAAGACACAGACTAAGAGAATGGATAAAAAATACATGAGCCATCTATATGCTATCTACAAGATGCAAGGACACAATCAGGTTGAAAGTAAAAGGTTGGGAAAAGTTATTTACATGGAAACAGTAATCAAAAAATATCTGGAGTAGTGATACTAATTTCAGAAAAAATAGATTTTCAATGCAAAATTGTTATAAGAGATGAAGAAGGTCATTATATATTAATAAAAGGGACATTCACCAAGAAGATATAACTATAATAAATATTTATGCATGTAACCTGGGTGCTCCAAGATATACAAGGCACATGGCAAAACTGAAGAGAGAAATAGATGTCTCTACAATAATAGTTGGAGACCTCATACACCACTCTCAGCATTGGATAGAACATCTGGAGAGAGGATAGATAAGGAAAAAGAGAGCTTGAATAGTATGATAAATGAGCTAGACCTAACATACATTTATAGAATATCATACCCCAAAGCAGCAGGATATACATTATTCTCAAGTGTTTATGGATTGTTCTCCAAGATAGACCATATGTTGGGTCACAAGACAGGTCTCCATAAATGTAAAAAGATTGAAATTATACACAGCACTTTTTCTGATTATAATGGAATGAAGCTGGAAATCAATAACAGGTGGGAAAAAGGAAAACTCACAAATATGGAGATTAAACAGCACACTCTTAAATAATCAGTGGGTCTAAGAAGAAATAGAAAGAGAATTCAGCGAATATCTTGAGATGAATGAAAATGAGAACACAACATATAAAAACCTATGGGAGGAAGCGGGTGTGGCTCAATGGATAGAGCCCCCGTTTACCATATGGGAGGCCCGGGTTCGCTTCCCGAGGCCTCCTTGTGAGGGCAGGCCTCCTTGTGAGGCCTCCTTGTGAGGGCGGCGCCGTGGGCTGATGCGGCAAGACCTCACAGCAAGGGGAAGATAAGCAGACACAGAGAAGACACGCAGCGAATGGACACAGCAGCACAAGCGGCAAGGGGGGGATAAATAAATAAAATAAATAAATCTTTAAAAAACAACAACAACAACAAAAAAACTATGGGACACAGCAGAGGAAGTACTGAGAGGGAAATTTATAGTCTTCAATGTTTACATTAAAAAAGAAGAAAGAGGGAGTGGATGTGGCTCAAGCAGTTGAGCACCCACTTCCTACATGATAGGTCCTGGATTCGGTTCCTGGTGCCTCCTGAAAAAAGCAAAGCAAATGACAAGCAAAACAAATGATAAAACCAATTCAGGAAAGCCGATGTGGCTCAGTGGCTGAGTACTGGCTTCCCACATATGAGGTTCCTGGTTCAATCCCTGGCCCCTGGTAGAATTAGAGGAGGAAGAAGAAGAGGAGTAAGAGGAGGAAGAGGAGGAGTAAGAAGAGGAGGAAGCAGAAGAGGAGGAGGAGGAGGAGGAGGAAGGAGGAGGAGGAGGTGCTAAAATCAAAGATCTAATTGCACACCTGGAGGAACTAGAAAAAGAACATCAAACTAATCCCAAAGCAAGCAGAAGGAAAGAAATAACAAAGATTAGAGCAGAAATAAATGAAATTGAGAACAAAAAACAATAGAGAGAATCAACAAAAGCAAAAGTTGGTTCTTTGAGAAGATCAACAAAATTGACAAACTCTTAGCCAGACTGACAAAGAAAAAAAGAGAGTAAATGCAAATAAATAAAATTGTAAATGGGAGGGGGGACATTACCACTGACCCCGCAGAAATAAAAGAGATCACAAGAAGATACTATGAACAACTGTTTGCCAACAAACTAGACAACATAGATTAAATGGACAATTCCCAGAAACACACGAACAACCTACGCTGACCCTAGAAGAAATAGAAGAACCTCAACAAACCACTCACAAGAAATGATATTGAAACAGTCATCAAAAATCTCCCTAAACAACCCAGGTGTCCATCAATTGATGAATGGATAAACAAATTGTGGAGTATACACATGATGGAATATTATGCAGCAGTATGAAGAAATGAAGTCTTGAAACATATGACAACATGGATGAACCTGGAGGACATTATGTTGAGTGAAGCAAGCCAGACACAAAAGGACAAATACTGTATGATTGCCCTATTATGAACTAAAGATATTTTTTGAAATATATATTATGTGAAATATGAATATGGGTAGAAATGCATATATAAAACCGTTTTTCTTTGAAGCTGAACAAATGTAAGTTAATACTGCAAAATGTTAATATCAGGCAAAAAAACACCAAACGTTATACTAAGTGAAGGAGACCAGACACAGAGTACTACATATTGTATGATTACATTTATAAGAAATGTAAATATAAATCAATTTATAAAGATGAAATGAGACTAGTGGTTATGTAGATCTGAGGAAGGAATGCTAAGGGGTGTGGAATCTTTCTTTTTGGAGTAATGAAATTGTTCTAAAATTTTTGAGATGGTGAATATATAACATTGTGAATATACTAAAAGCCATTGATTATACACTTTGGATTGAATAGCCAGAAACACCAGCTATGTACAGTGGGGGAAGCATACAGAAATTGAGAGGTAAGGAATTTTCTTGTTTGTTTGTTTGTCTGTTTTTTGCTTATTATTATTATTGAAATAATGAAAATGCTCTAATAATGATTGAAGTGATGAACGCACAACTATGTGATTATACCAAATACCATTGATTGCACACTTTAGATGAGTTGTATGCTTTATTAATATGTATCAATAAAATTGATTTGTTTAAAAAAAATCTTCCCAAAATGAAAAGCCCAGGACCAGATGGCTTCACAGGTGAATTCTACCAAACATTCAAAGAAGATCTAACACCAATCTTGCTCAAACTCTTCCAAAAAATTGAACAGGAGGGAACACTACAAAACTCATTCAATGAAGCCAGCATCACCCTAATAGCAAAGCCAGACAAAGATATCATGAAAAAAGAAAATTACAGACCAATTTCTCTAATAAATATAGATGCAAAAATCCTCAACAAAATACTTGCTATCTGAATCCAAAAGCACGTTAAAAGAATTATACACCACAATCAATTGGGTTTTATCCCAGTTATGCAAGGGTGGTTGGTTCAACACAAGAAAATTAATTAGTGTAATAAACCACATTAATAAATTGAAGAAGAAAAATCACATGGTCATCTCAATTGAAGCAGAAAAGGCATTTGACAAAATACAGCATCCTTTCTTGATAAAAAACACTCTGAAAGATAGAAATAGAAGGAAACTTTCTCAACATGGTAAAGTGCACATATGAAAAACCCACAGCTAACATTGCACTCAATGGTGAAACACTGAAAGCTTTCCTGCTGAGATCAGTAAAAAAACAAGGATGCCCACTATTACAACTGTTATTTAATATTGTGCTAGAAGTTCTAGTTAGAGCAATTAGGCAAGATAAAGAAATAAAAGGCACCCAAATAGAAAAGGAAGAAGTAAAACTGTTGCTATTCACTTATGATATGATCCTATATCTAGAAAAACCACAACAAAGCTACTAGAACTAATAGATAAGTTCAACAAAATGGCGGGATACAAGATAAATATGCAAAAATCAGTAGTGTTTCTATACACTACTAATGAGCAATCTGAAGAGAAAGTCAGAAAAAAAAATTCCATTTACAATAGTGACCAAAAGAAAAAAGTATTTAGGAACAAACTTAATCAGGGACATAAAGGACCTGCATTCAGAAAATGACAAAACATTGCTAAAAGAAACCAAAGATGACCTAAATAATGGAAGAACATTCCATGTTCATGGATTGGAAGACTAAATATCACTAAGATATCAATTATACCCAAATTGATTTAGGATTCAGTGCAATTCCCAAAAAATTCCAACAGTCTTTTTTCACAGAAATGGAAAAGCCAATTATCAAATTTATTTGGAAGGCTAACAGGCCCCAAATAGCCAAAAATGTCTTTAAAAAAAGATTGAAGTTGGAGGACTCACATTTCCTGACTTTAAAGCATATTACTTAGCTATAGTGATAAAAAACAGCATGGTACTGGTATACAGATAGAAATATTGACCAATGGAACCAAGCTGAGAATTCAGAAATAGATCCTCACATCTATGGTTAAGTGATTTTTGACAAGGCTATCAAACCCACCCAGTTGGGTCAGAACAGTCTATTCAACAAGTGGTGCTGGGAGAACTGGGTATCTATAGCTAAAGAAAGAAGGAGAACCCCTATCTCACACCTTATACAAAAATTAACTCAAAATGGATCAAAGACCTATATATGAAAGCTACAACCACAAAAATCCTAGAAGAAAATGTAGGGAAACATCTTAAAGATCTTGTAGTACATGGTGGTTTCTTAAACCTTACACCCAAAGCATGAGCAACAGAAGAAAAAATAGATAAATGGGACCTCCTCAAAACTAAACTTTTGTGCTTCAAGTGACTTGGTTAAGAAGGTGAAAAGGCAGCTTACTCATTGGGGAGAAAATTTTTGGAAACCACATATCTGATAAGGGTTTGATCTCCATGTTATATAAAGAGATCACACAACTCAACAATAAAAAGACAAGTAACCCAATTAAAAAATGGGCAAAAACTTGAACAGACATTTTTCCAAAGAAGAAATACAATTGGCCAAAAAGCACATGAAAAGATGCTCAACATCACTAGCTATTAGGGAAATGAAGATCAAAATTATGAGATACTTTTCATGCATTACAGAATGGCCATTATTAAAAAAGCAGAAAACCACAAGTGCTGGAGAGGACGTGGAGAAATGGGAACACTCCTTCACTGTTTTGGGAATGGAAAATAGTGCAGCCTCTGTGAAGGACAGTTTGGCAGTTCTTCAAGAAGCTAAATATAGAACTGCCATATGATCCAGCAATCCCACTACTAGGAATATATTCAGAAGAACTGAAAGCAAGGGTGCAAATGGACATTTGCACACCAATTTTCATAGTGGCATTATTCATACTTACTAAAAGATGGAAACAACCCAAGTGTCCATCATCTGCTGAATGGATAACAAAATGTGGTGTATACATATGATAGAATATTCAGCTGTAAGAAGAAATGAACTTGGCATGCATATGACAATACAAATGAACCTTGAGGACATTATGGTGAGTGAAATAAGACAGACACAAAAGGACAAATACTGTATGGTCTCACTAATATCAACTAAATATGATGAGTAAACTCATGGAGCTTAGCTATAGAGTATAGGTTACTAGGAGATAGAATGTGCGTTGAGAAGGGGGAGCTGGTGCTGAATGTAGGTAGAATTTTTAATAAGGGGAATTGTAAATTTTGGGAAATGGTTAGAGTTGGTGTAACAAATTATAGCTAATATAATCAACACTGCTGATTTATAAATGTGAAAGTAGTTGAAAGTGGCAGTCTTAGGGAGGTTAATGCCAATTGAAAGAAAGCTAGATGATAATCTAGGGATTGTATAACAGTGATTTCGATGGTAGATGATGATTGTGGTAATAGTACAAATACAAGCATGTTCCTCTATTACAAGGTAAGAATATGAAGATACATGGGAAAATATGACTAACGTAACCTATAGACTATAGTTAACAGTAATATTTATAGCAAGGGCAAAGAAGGTACTATATCACTGCTAAGGGTCAATAATGGGGGTACAAGGAGGTATAGGAGTAATGAAAACGTTCTGAATGGACTGAGCTGATGACAGCACAACTCTGTGATGAAACTGAGAGCCACTGAGTGTACATTTTGGATGGATTGTACAAGGCAGGGGACCAAATAACTCAGTGAATGGTGAATGACAGACTGTGGCTAACAGTTCAAACACGAGAACGTTCTCTCATGAACTATAACAAATATACAATACTAATATATGGTGATAATAATAGGATGGTTTTTGGGAAAAAATACACCAAATATAAGCTATAGACTATAGAGAGCAGTAATATTACAACGATGTTCTTTCATCATTTGTAACAAATGTGTCACAATAGTGTAAGGTGTTGTTGGTGGGGTGAAGGATGGGAATCCTGTACAGTACAGATAATTGTTTTGTTAACACACAACTTCTCAAATAAAAAGGCAATTATTATTAATTTTTAATAATGAAAGTGATATATGTTTGTAACAAATTCAATAATAGAAAAGCATAGAATTTTTTTGCAGGACTGTCTCCTCTGAGTATTCTAGAAAGCATCAGCGTTAATAGTTTGATGTTTTTTCTCCCAGGCTTTCCTATGCCAGTAACAGCTAACAGTTACTGAACTTTTATCATGGCCACGCACTAAAAACACTATCTTAAGTAAGTTCATGATAGTCCTATGATATTCCCATGCAAGTGATGGGAACACTAAGGCTTAGAGTAAATTAATAACTTGTCCAAGTTTACACAGTAGATTTGGGACTTGAAGGCAGGTAGTTTCACTCTAGAACCTAAACTTCTCTACCATACCACTAACCTTTTAAATGTTTGGCAATCTCATAGGCCAAAAAGTGACACTGAATTATTTTATTTTGCATTTCTTTATTAATGTGGACAAGTATATTTTTTGTACCTGGCCCTTATATTTCTTCTTCTATAAACTGCTTGTTCAGGTCCTTTGTCAATTTTTCTACTGAGTTGCCTTTTTTCACTGATTGCTAAGAGATTTTTGTATATTAGGAGTGTTAGCCCTATGTCTATCTTGTGTGGTGCAAATATTTCTCCTCTATTTGACTTTTGTGTTTATTTATGGTTTCTTTTTGCCATACCAACTGTAAAAATTATATAATCCAGATATATTAATCTTTAGCCTTGTGGCTCTTTGCTCTTCATATTATGCTCAGAAGGGCCTTCTCTAAGGCTATACAAAATATTTATGATTTTATCTATTTTATTTTTAGGCTTACATTTTTAAGCTTTCTGGAATTTATCTTGACGTACTTTGACGTAGGAACCAACTCCCCGCCCCCCCCACAAAAAAAAAGGCTAGTTGAATGTTCTAATACCTTTTATTGAATAATCTATCTTTCTCCCCACTGAGTTTGAATTGCCACTTTTATCATATATTTATTCTCATATTTTCTTGGGTTTAATTCTGAGCTCTATTCTATTCCATTGATTTCTATTTGTATGCCATCATCTCACTGTTTCAATTATCATTGCTTTATAGTACACTTTCTTTTCTGATAGCACTAGTTTCTACTTATTACTTTTCTTTTTTTCAGAACTTTATAGCTATTCTTGCACGTTTGTACTTTCTGAGGAATTTTGGTATCATTTTTCAAGTTCCACTTACCCTTTCACTTTCTGCATCTGCTCCAAGGTCTCTGGTAGAGCCATTCCAAAACTTTCAGGGAAAAGAAGGGTTATGATGCCAATCAGGACAGTGAGGCTGCCCATGAGGATGTAAGGCAGAAGTCTATTATAAGCACCTGGAAAGGCCAGGACATAAGTGCATCAGTTAGAGCCAGCAGTTACCTGGATGCTCTTGTTTAAAGGTGTCAAACAGAATTTGAGAACAGTTTAAAATCTGAACATTTTCAGAAGAAAAAAGTAAGCAAGATATCACAGTTTCTTCTTGGCAGATTCCAGTAACCTTGCATTTCTAAAATCATTTCCCTACTTGATTTTGCATTTGCTTAAGAACTTTTTGTGTCAAATGGCATTCTCTAAGCTACCACTTAATCATGTGTGATCGATTTTTCTTTGATAGAAGTTTTTGCCTACCAAATTTCCTTCACAAGGTGGAGGTAATTGGAAATAGGGGGTGGGATGTCACCAAGGGGGAAGGGGAAACTGAAATGTTGCAAAAACAGATTCTAGCAATAATACGGCTGGTGTGTTCTTTTGTCCAAGCTAGTTGGCTGCAGTGGAAACCCAGATCCACAGATCCATTAGATTCTAAAAGAAAATGTTGATCTAAGTCATATTTTCAATTAAATTTAAATCAAGAAATGTTAAATAAATATTCTGTGAAATATGTGAAAGCACTGTACTGGATTTGGTTTCCTTTGCAGTTGAGAGTTTATCTAATATTAATGCAGGAAAATAATGTTTATTTGTTTTCATTTTATATGTAATTGGAAGAATTGTCTCTATCTCTTTACCTGGGATTATTCAGACAGTGGAACAATAGGTTCTCATCCTGATTCTCTTCTGCATACAGAGATTATAGAGGACCAACACACCAAATAATTTGACCTGACCTAAAACATAAGGAAAAATATTGATCTTGAAGCTTCTCTGAGGCCTCTGTACAGCTAGCAGGAGTGGTATCATGGAACAGAAAGCTCTATCTTTGACTCCATTTTTTAACGTACCAGTGGTATACCACTGGATCATCTGAGCATAGTTTGAAATCATAGGGAAGAAGAAAGAAATGATATTACTGTATAATAATATGCTGTCTCAGATGTGGCTCAGGGTGGCTGTGTATGTTTCTTAGGAAAATGTTTATCTTTCTCTGTTGGAATTCAGAGTTTTCTGAGAACTAATATATGTCTTAGGAGATGTGTGTGTGTGTGTTTCAACCAGTAGGTAACCAAAGGATGACTTGGAGGGATAAGGAGGTATGTCTACGTCTCTCACCAGCAGAGTCCTTAATGAGGACTAGGCTTGGAGGGCCAGATCCTACCAGGGACATTCTACCGAAGCCTCCCTGTGGTATTATTCCACATCGATACATTTGATTAAATAACGCTAAAATTTTCTGCATTGCCAAAAATATCAGAAAGTCAAAATGCAAATGACAAACTAGGAAAAATACTTATATATACAAAGGGCTAATTTCTTTCAAATACAGTTATTATTTCATAATTATTATGATTAAAATGAGATAAAATAAGGGTGTGGGGAAATAGGCACTCTCATATATTGATAGTTTGATTGTAAATTGGTACAATATTCAGAGGTCATTTTGGCAATATCTATGGAAAATTTTAAAGGCATCCTTTGCTCCAAAAATTTTACTTCTAGGAATAAATATATATCCATGAATCCAGATTCATGTAAATAAATACACAGAAGCATAATAGGAGAATTTTCATTGAAGAGTTATTTGGAAAGCAAAAACCTAGAAATGGCCTAAATATCCACCCATTGGAAACTGGTTGATATATATACATATATTAGAGCACTATATAGCTATTAAAAAAGTAAGAAGAGCTATATATACCAATATGGAAATATATTCTGATACAATGTTAAGTTTATAAAAAAGCAAGTTGCAAAGCAATATGTACAGTATCATTTTGTTTGTGTTTAACTGTATATATACTTGTGCAAAATAAAATGTCTGAAAGGCTGCTCACCAAACTGTTAATGTTGGTTACCTCTAGGGGCTATGATTTAGGGACTTAGGAGAGGAGAACTTGTATTTTTTTCCAAGAACTTTCTGTGCTGTTTGACTTTTTCACAATGAACATCTATTACTTTTATCATTAAGCCTAATTTAAAGAAAGAACAAACTGGAAAGATGCATCTCACCAAGGTAGATGAAGTAGGGCGCGATGATGCTGCCTACTCTGGAGGCCATGGACGTGACCCCCACAGCCATGTTCCTGACCAGGGTGGGGTAGAGCTCTGCAGTGAAGACATACAGCATGGAGAAAGCAGAGGTGATTCCAAATTTTCCTATCATCACCAGGCCAATGGACAAGATGTAGTAATCTGGAAAAGAGACCCCGTGTAAACAGAGGTACATTTTAGAAGTGATACTTTCTTAACCTAGTTGATTTTACTGTCTTTTTAACTTGTTTGGGAATTTTTTTTATAACATAAAGATATTCCCCCCAAAACACTTTCCCTTCAAATGTCCTACTGAAAGATAGAGTGAGGGATGTCTTTACACTTGGTTTTACTGTTATTCTAGATCATTTATGCATTCCTTTGTCCACTTGTTTTTTTATCGGTTACAACAGTTTCATGGTGAGTTGTTAGCATGTTAATGTACTTAAATTCAATCTTTAAAGAGAAGGACCAATCCTTTCTATCCTTTTCTTATTGTTAAGAAATATATATTTCTATATATATAGCTATGTATCAATAATTTATTGATTTAACATTTCAGTAATATGAGAAAGAGAGAGAGAAACATATGTATCTTATAGACAATAAAATCACTGAATTTACACAGGAACTACCCTGTACTACCAACTTTATCACTTGAATGTATGCCTCATAGAAAAGGTTTGAAAGTACAAAGAAATTGGGAATTGCAAGTGTGACTTTTAGAAAGAAGTTCAAAGGTTTAGGTAAATCCTTCTCCCAAGGACGTGACTGGGAGAGTTACGATTCCTCTTTAGTTGATCATTTCTGACTCTTCTGTTGGGTTTGTTTTGAACACAGGATCCTATGTAGTGAACTATTATTTGCCTAATGGATGTGTGAATGGTTTATGACGTAGACTGCATAAACTGGAAGCAGTGACTCAGAAGTGGCCTAGTCAACGTGTGGATTAGCTGTCAGTATTGGTTAACTTTTTACCTGCAGGTACTACTTGAATTAAGAGAAGCACACCTCCTCCTACGGACAGTACCCCAGCTATAATATAATGCCTGGGCAGATTTCGCAGTAGCAGCCAGGCTGTAAAGTAAGCTGGAACTTCAATCAAGGCAGAGAGGAAACAGTTTAGGTAGGCATCTCCATGTAAATTAGGAGCGTTGAGAGACAGTGCAAAGTAACCCACTGAAGTTAGCATCCTGAAAGGCAAAAGAAAAAAAAATTGAAATACAAAAGGATGGCCCTCTGAGCCACCCTAAATTTCTTCTTTTTTTTTTTTAACAAATCAATTTTATTGATACTTACTAATAAGGCATAAATCCATCCAAAGTGTACACTCAGTGGTATTCTGAGTAATCACATTTGTGCATTCATCACTTCAGTCATCCTTAGAGCACTTTCATTATTCCAATAAAAATAATAATAAACAAAAAACAAACAAAACTCATCTCCACTCAATCTATTTATGCTTTCCCTGCCATATAGCTGCTATTCTTTTTCCTTCCCTCTAGTATATTTGTATTTATATTTGGTAAAACAGTCTTATATATGAAATGTCACCAATATTTGTGTTCTACATGAGATTCCACTATGTTATACGGTCCCATGTTACAGTTTTTAGCTTTCCTTCTAGTAATATACATGACCTTAGACTTTCCCTTTCAACCACTGTTCGGCGCTCTCACCCTAAATTTCTTGATGGTCAAGAAATTGTCTAGATTTCCTCTCTTTTATGTAGCCAGTAGTCATTTGTGATTATTTAAATGTAAATAAATTAAAGTGAAATCAAATAAAAATATTCAGTTCCTCAGTTATACTAGACACACTTCCACATTTGGCTAGAGCTACTGTGTTGGACAATGTAAATATAAACATTTCCATCAGTGCAGAAAGTTCTATTGGACTGTGCTAGTCTAGATACATCACCCTTCAACAAACCTATCCTAGGGATGGTTGGTTTCAAATTTCATTATTTCTTGAATAGTTTGTACAATCTCATTACCTTAGAGCTATTATTTGAACAAAGCATGCCAGACACATCAGTGAACATAAAACCCAGATTTCATTCTTATCAAAAAGAAAGAAAAAAAGAAAGAAAACCACACACAATTAATGCTGTGATATCTACTTTTGGTAAAATTCTGATTTAGTGAAACTCATTGTAAGGACAAGAATGAAAGTCCCATAATACCTCAAACATCACAGAGTGTGGGCTGCCTATGCCGTCATCACAGTTAACTTTCACCTAGAAGCTTCTCTGCAGAGAAAATAATTAAACTATGAAGATTCCCCTGGGTAGAAGTTTGCCTATTATTAACATGACTTAAAAAAACAGACAAACAACACAGAATGTCCGAAAAATATCTTCAGGAATGCTGCTGGATCTTTTTATACATCTTATACTAGGTTGGATAGCATAAGAGTTAATCCAAAACAAAACAGAGCAAAACAAAAAAAATTAAACTCTACTGCCCTGGGGGGTCTTAGTGCTTTTCATATATGGTCCTAAGAGCAGGTTAGATAAAACAATGACTAGTTTATCATTGGCTCAAGATAGATTTGTATCAGCCACAGACACTGGCAGATATGAACTGAGGAGGAACAGAGTGAGGAAAACCACGTGCCTAGAACACTCTTACTTAATTCAGAGGCACAGGCTGGACTCTGCCATTGATTTCTTCTAATTGCAAAGCAGGGTGGCCCTGAAAATGGCCCAAACTGCAGCCTGAATCTACTAATCTGATTATCCCCTCTTTTTTGGTGCCATCATGGGGTAGGCCTGCTCTTTTTCTCTTCTGCCTCATTTCTTGGCAGATACATTATTAAATATGGTCTACAAAGTCAATTCTTTCTTTCTGTGCTTAAAATCACTTGCTAGTTTAATATTAGCAAGTGTAAAAGGCTTGTCCCAGGTGGTAGGGATCCAGATTATTCTACCTCACTCTTCAGTTGCTGGTACACCTGCAGGATGCAGGATGGGAATCAGCATCTCTGCCTCAGGCACCAGGGGCCTTAGTCCTCTAGTCCTGTGGCCTTAGAAGAGGGGGAACCTGGGCCACAGTTCTGCAGACTTAAAAATAGTTGCCTCTGATTTTTTTCAGTATCTGACTTCTTGACTTGAATTGAGGCATTTCCAAATAGCTTAGAATTCTATCATTTTAATTTCGCCTCAGGGTAACCCAGGCCTTGCACTGATGTTTACTCTGAACTAAAGGAGTGAATCAGCTGCATACTTATGTGCTGCATGCATTTCCAGGTCACTTATCACTTACCATAGCAGCAAAGACATAATGGTTATTGTGGCAATATTCTGTGTCCTGAACAGGTCCAAAATGAAAGCTTTCTGCTGCTTCAGTTGTGTTAGCTCCTGTAGCTAAAATAATGCAAATATTTCAAGATTAAGAGATAGTAAAAAAGTAACCTTGACCATGATGGGAAAAATTTATGTATGTAACTCTCACTTCACCTTGGATATGATTGGAAGTCTGGAACTTGGGGGAATAAGGGCATCTATATGTGATGCTTATTCTAACACTTTGAAATGTTTCTAGTCTGTTTTAGACAGAAGTCTTTTAAATATATAACATCAATTCCACTATCTCCTTACACAAAGCTTGACTGTTAGGTAGCCTTTCCGTGACTCACAGTCCTCACGGAAGATGGCCTTTATCACACTGAGCCGAGGTCCTTAGGGTA
>JAQZBX010060608.1:0-17266 GCA_029593785.1 Cabassous unicinctus | reverse complement strand
TCTCTATTGCTATATTTTATTCTCAATTTCATTTATTTCTGCTCCAATTTTTGCGACTTCTTTACTCTGCTTGCTTTTGGATTAGTTTGCTGTTCTTTTTCTAGTTTTTCAGGTTGTGGAAATAGATAATTTATTTTACCACTTTCTTTTTTAAAATGTAAGTATTTAGGGCTATAAATTTCCCTCTCAGCAATGCCTTCAATGCATCCCAAGTGTTACTATGTTTTGATCTCATTTTCATTCATCTTAAGAAATTTACTGATTTCCCTTTCAATTTCTTCTTTGATACACTGATTGTTTGAGTATGTTATTTAAATACTATATATTTGTGAAATTTCCAATTTTCTGTCTATTGGTGTCATGCTTATTCCATTATGGTCAGAGAAAATTATTTGTATCATTTCAATATATGTAATTTATTGAGACTTGTTTTGTGACCCAAATTGAATCTGGAGGAAGATCCATGTGCAATTGAAAAGAATGTATATCCTGCTATTTTGGGGAGTGTATTAGTCTGCCAAAGGGGTGCTGATGCAAAATACCAGAAATTGGTTGGTTTGTATAAAGGGTATTTATTTGGGGTAGAAGCTTACGGTTACCCAGCCATAAAGTGCAAATTACCTCCCTCACCAAAGTCTATTGCCATGTGCTGTGGCAAGATGGCTGCAGAAATCTGCAAAGGTTCAGGTTTCCTGGGTTCATCTCTTCCTGGGGCTTGTCTCTCTCTGGGCTCGGATGCTCTGCTATCTAAAACAAGGCCAGCTGTAGACTATCAGGTGAACAGCTCTGTCTCTCTCCATTGGGCTAGATTCTCTTCAGGTTCAGCTGGTCTGCATTTTCCTGTGTGTCTACTTTCCAGGCTCTAGTTCAAAACTCTCAACTCTTGTCCTTTGCCACGTCTTTTCTCTGTGAGTCCCCAACCACCAATGAGGCAGGGATGCAACGTTCTACTGATGTGGCCCAATACTGACTTAACCATTATGTAAACAGTGAAACCTCAGAATCCAATATAATCTGGAGGGAAAGACCAGTTTACAAACATAATCTAAAAACTATTTGTGGAATTCATAAACAATATCAAACTGCCACAAGGTGCTATGTTCTGTATATGTCTGTTAGGTCTAGTTCTTTCATTGTATTATTCAAGTTTTCTATTTCCTTAATGGTATTCTGTGTAGATGTTCCATCTATTGATGAATGTTACATCTTTTGCATGAACTTAAACATCACAGCCCACCCCTTGTCATCTTGGAACACATACAGATATCTTTAAACCATATGTAATCTGTAAATAAAAACAAGTAAGTTGTATGTTTACCAAAAATAATACAACTTTCCTGTGTAGAACTGGAAACATGCTAACTTTCCCCCCATAAAATGAGTAATATTCTCTCTTAACTTTGGTATCCTGTAACCTAAGTTCTTTATCATAAAGTTAATACAATTTCTGCTATATGATAAAGGGATAAGACAGGGAAGAAAATAAAAAAAAATATATATATATATATTCATAATAAAACTAGGAAAAATATCCATAACTGATATAAAGTCCTCATTTCTTTAATTTATAACATAAACATAGCATATTTTTATAACTTTCTGCAACCACATATTCCATATTTCTTTTATCTTCTGCAATTACCTTAGCTGGATTATGGTTTTTTTCCTGGTGTGGTGACCAAACCTTCATTCCTGAAGTTTCTTGGTCATTAATGATCCTATCATATTTGGATACTTCAGTTTTTCATTGATTTTATCACAAGGCATGGAAATACTAAGACATACTGGTAGGTTTTCCTGTATTCCAGGCAAACTCGTCTGTACCTCCATTGTTTATTAGCACTCTTATTTTCCTTTGATAAGAATTGATCACCTCATCCAGTATACTAAGACTTTTTTTCTTTGTCTGTTTATTCAGAGGCATGAGGAACCCAAAGAGTCTGGGTGGCAGTCTTAACTTACAGTTCAATGGAATTATTGTTTCTCACGGTGGAAGTGCTTCTCTTTTTGACATTGAGACCTGCAGACAAGCAAAGCTTAATGTTTCAGGGAAAAGGGGCAAACATTTTTCAATTGGATTACTAGGGGTAATGGTAAGTGGTACCACTCCCACCTCCAACCCTTTTTTCCAGGACCCATGATTCCTGGTTAGGGAAGAATAAAACAATGTAAATAATCCTGGCTAGAGAAGAATAAAACACTTATTTAGAGAGTATTCAGTCTCCTGGAGAACTTTGCCTGAGCCTTGAAATGTTTTGCCTCCCATTTGGCACTATATGTGAGTCTTCAAGTGGCCATTCAACAATTCTATCAATCCAGTTGCATCAGTATTATGGAGAAGATGAGAACACCAGTGAATTCCATGAGCATGTGCCCATACCCACATTTCATTTATTGGAATGAGGTTTTCTTGATCAGAAGCAATGCTGTGTGGCATACCATGGTTGTGGATAAGACATTCTGAATCTAACATCCACAGATGTTAGAAACTTTGCATGCATGGAAGGCAAAACTATTTCTAAAATATGTGCCTATTTCTGTTAAAACAAAATGTTGCTTCTTCCATGGTGTAAGTGGCTCAGCTTAATCAACTTGTCACTATGTAGCATACAGACTACCTTGGAGAATGATGCCATATCAGAGTGTTGGTCAGTGCTGCTGGTAGATTGGGCACTCAGCAGTGGCTGTAGCCTGGTCATCCTTGGATTGCAAGTGTTTGTAGCTGAATCCATGCATAAGCTCTATCCCTACCTCCATAGCCACTTTTTGTTCATGAACTCACTGGGCAATGACAGCGGTGACTAAGGAAAGAGGCTGATTGGTATCCACAGAATGGGTTATGCTAAACATGATTACTAAAGCCCTCCTCTGAAGTCACTGTCAGGTGAGCATTCATAGGGCACATAAATGTTTCTATGTTTTGTTTTTATTTCCCACTACATAATTCTTCCCAAACCTGTTTTTCACCTATTCTCTTATCTTGTTACTTCCAAGTCCTTAGCCATCCATGCAAAACACTAGTCCTGACACCATGAATAAGTATACAAATGCATCTCTGATCATTTCTCCTTACAGGCAAATTGAATAGTCAGGGAAAATGCTCAAATATCTGCCCACTGGGAGAATTTCCCATTACTACTGTCCTTGAAGGCTGGTCAAGAAAGGAGCTGTATTACTGCAGATGTCTACTTTCAGGTGTAATTTGTATATTGTACAGAATCACCTGTAAACCAGGCCTGAGTGTTCTTCCTCATTCAACTGAACATAAAGAACTACCAGAGAGTCAATGGTCGTTGCCTAGGTAAAAGAGGATAATGTGTCAGGGTTGGGGGCCAGTGGCATTTGAGTCATTTCCTCTGGTAACTTACTTGTGTCTACAGGGCTTGCACAGCCTGATTTCATATATCCCACATCCATTTGATGACAGAGTGTTGTTGTGCATGTCCAACTTTATGGGCTGGTGTGTCTGACAACATCCACTTTATGATAGGAAACTCAATTCTCATGGTAATATTGTAGCCTATGTTTGAAATTTCTGTCTCTACCAAAACCAAGCAAAAGGTCAAAAGCTGTTTCTCTAAGGGATAATAATTATCTGCAGAAGGTGTCAGATCTTTGTTTCAAAATCCTAAGAGTCTTTACTGCAATTCTCCTATTAGAGCCTAAAGAGGTTCCAGATAACATCTCTACTTCCACTGAAAATTCTGCAACATTAGATATACTGGATGATATGGTTCAAGTGGCACAGCAGCTTGCACAGAGAATTGGGCATGTTTCAGAGCCTTCTCTTGTTCTGGTTCCCACTCAAAACCAACAACTTTACAGTAAATCAGTAAATGGGCCAGGGTAGCTAATCCAAATGAAAAAAATGTTGTCCCCAAAATGTTGTCCCACAGAAGCTAACTAGACATTGTGACTCTTTTTTGTTGTATGAGGGGTGAGATGCAATAACATCTTTCAGCTAAGAAGGGATATCTCAATATGCCTCATATCAGTGAACATTTAAAAATATACCTGATGTGTATGGACCCTGAATTTCTTGTTGGACATATCTCCCACCCTCTAAGATACAAATGCCTTACCAGTAAGTCTAGAGTAATTGCTCCTTTTTGCTCATTATTTCCAATGAAAATGACACTTTCATTATTATGGACTAATATGAAGCTTTATGGACAGGAAGGTGATCAAGGTCCCTGCAGACTAGATTATGACATAAGGCTTGGGAGTTGATATACCACTGAATTAGGACAGTGAAGGTGTATTGCTGGCCATCATGTGGAAAGAAAACTGTTACTGCTGGTCTTTACTAACAGAAGTGGGGAAAAAGCATTTGGCAAATAAATAGCTACATATCAGTTACCAGGCAATCTGTTAATTTACTCACACAGTGATACCACAACCATAAAAAGAGCTAAAACTTAAGTGACCACCTGGATAACTTTACAATAATCCTTTGTCATCATCCAAGATCCATCTGTTTTCTGCACAGGACAAATGGGATAATTTAATAAGGATGCAGTGGTAAACACCACCCCTGCATTCTTCAAGTCCTGATTGGTGGCACTAATCTCTGCAACCCCTCCATGAATGGAATATTGCGTCTAATTACTATTTTTCTTTCATAGAGGCATTTCTAGGGACTTCCATGTGTCCATTCCTTATATAATTGTCCTCACACCATAAGTCGGAACCAATGTGGGTATTCTGGCAGGCACTCAGTATTTCTAATTGAATTATGCATTTTGAAACTGGAGAAAAAGCCTCAGAATAGATCCAGGGGCTCACTGAATCCAGTGGGAGATGGCCTGAGCTAAAGCATCATTGATTACCTGACTTCCAAAATCCCTTTTTCTCACTGGTGGAACAAAAGTGATACTTTAGGTTTTCTGGAATTAATGTCAGTACTTAGTGGCTAATAATCTAGGTAATATCTGATCATTTCACTTTCCCCAATGCACTCTAGTAAAAGATCCATTCAGGAAGGCTGGCAAGAAGACAGTACAAATTTTTGTTAATGCCGAATGGTCCTTCCCCAAGGAGACCTAGACTTCCCATCATTCAAGGTGTTCTGTATCTGTAACCTTTCTCAAGTCAGTAGGTTGATTGAGGGGGGAGACTTTCTGCTTTTGTGATTCAATTTAGAGTTTTGTTCATTTGACCTAGATCAACTCTGCTTATTCAAGACAAGTTAGAATTTAGTAGATAGCCCAAATATTTTACTTCTAGATTCACAATGACCAAGTAGCCAACACCTTAGGTCTCTGTAAGTAGAATATTATGATTACTGCTTTGACTTTGCTGTCCATTATGAGAGCCACACCCACCTTTCTTTCACGATTGATGCTGTCACTGGATTTCTGTCAACCCAGCATCTGATCATCACCATCTTTAAGGATCCAAGTGCAGTGTCAGCATTTCTTCCAGTATTATGTTGACCTACAGAGTAGAAAATACCACAGAGCATTTCAGGGATAATTGAGTTTCTTTCACAAATTTATTTCTCACATTCCTGGTAAAAGGCATGTCCTCTGGACATTCCTTTAATGAATGATCAGATGTAACATGATAAATCCATTCTAATAATCCAATTTCTCTAAGCTTTTGGATCCTCTCGTCTATATTGTACTATGGCAGTTCTTGCATTTTAACTTCAGGCAATGTAGCCCAACTTTGGTACATATTTCAGGCAAGGATCAGAACAACCTGTTAGAACCCTTTCTATTGCCTCAATCTCTATTTTATCCAGAATATCTTCTAAGTGGCCCATATCAATAAATTCAGATTTATAGATCTTTATGTTCTTTACACCACTATCTTAAACCCTTAATATCTTTTCTCATGGCCTTTCTCCTAATTTTCCATATAAATTAGAAAACTCATTCAGCTCTTTTAGAGCATAGCACACTTCTTCATGGATAATGCTTTGTATCTCACCATTTGTGGACTGTTGGGACTTCAGTTTAGTTATTCATATAATTGAAAAGAGGGGTGGTAGAGATGATTCATGAGAGGAATTAGCAGCATCTTGCAAACCAACTCAGGACATTCTATTGCATTTTCATCTGGTGAAACAATATTAATCTCTTCAAACAGAGATTTTTAGGGAAGTTATTGTTGGGGCATCTATAGGTTTATCAAGCACTGTTTGTTTAGAATCTCTAGGAGGAGGTTGGATGCCTGATTCCTCAGGGCTGACTGCAGGCATATTGGCTAATTCCTCAAAGCATACCATTATAACTTTAGCTGGCAAAAATTACTCATCAGAATCCATGGTTTCAATGTCGTCACCATTAACCTTTCTATCTATATGTACCTACTCAAAGTTTTGGGATCTCATTTCTTTTTAAATCAATACCCCTCTTTAACTGCAGACATTCAATACGATTGGGAATTTAATTTTTGTTGTAAACCAGTCACTTGCACAATGGATACTGAGTCTGGTTTAAACAATCTGCAAGCCTGTAGCTATAAGTAAAGTTGCTTTCAGGGCACACTTAGAAACTTCCATGTTCCTCATGCTTTGCTTAAGCTCAGAATTTGAAGCTTTGAGTTCATCCCTGTTTTTAACAACTATATCTGGCATATTTAGAAACAATCTGGCAACATTCATTATACTTTTAACTATAAAACTCTATTAAGGAATCAAATACAGTGTCACTGAGAACTGTTCCTCTTATTGGCTTGAATAGCAGTATCCAATGATGATATTTTTTCATATCTCTATTGTCAGCTCATGCCATGGTCTATCAGTGACATCTTGATCATTGGAAATATTGTCCTTAATGCTTTGAATCAAATCAGATTATAAAAGTTATTCCCAAAACCCCAGAATCAATTCAGAAATCTGTTACTTAAAATTCAGTTTTTCAAGAAACGTCACCAATAGAAAATTTGTATTAGGCAAGCTTCTCCATGGACAGAATGCACAGGATAATATACAAATATATACTGTATATACAGGAATTTTAAGAACTGTATCAGGCAACTGTGGTTATAGGCAAGTCTAAATTCGATAGGGAGGCTTGAAAACTCTGAACACTGATGAAGGTTTTCAATAATTTCCCCAGAATTAGCTGGCTTGCTGAAGTAGAAAGAGAAATTCTTCCTTCTAACCTCTGAAATCCCACATTCTCCCTTTCTGTCCTTCAGCTGATTGGTTGAGACTTCTTTCTTTGGTGAAGGCAATATTCTTAGTTGGTTGTAGATGCCATAGATGCAATCAACTCACTGATGATTTAAAGCCACCTAGGGTCCTCACAATAAGAATCAGGCCAGTGCTAGCTTGACCAAACAACTAGACACCATAAACTCTCAAGTTGACATGTAAGCTTAACCATCACTTGTGGGATAAATATTGACTTCATCTATCTTTTTTTATCTTTCATTAATCTATCTACCTCTCTATTGCATATAAGAAGATGTATGTCTTTGTTTATAGGAATTTGTAATGTTTGCATTTTATTTTTTCTAACTTATTTGAAATAATAGAAAAATCATTTAAGTTAATAGTGGAAAAAGCATACTTAAGATGTATAATAATATAAACCACAACAACAAAGAAATATGTTTGAGATACTCACTATCTTTTCAGAAGATAGAGATTGAAATGACTCTATAAGGGGATGTTGAATCATTAGTCAAATCTATTAGAGGACAACTCCTCATTCTTAAATTTTGGTATCAGGCAAGTTTTCCAAAACAAAGGATGATGAGCAATTTTCCTAATGAAAATAAAGGTGTTCTTGAGTGGGTAATTATGACTCTTTCTCTTTTGGAATATTTGGAACTATCAGATATTCTCTCCATTCTTAGCCTCAGGTCAATTCTATCAGTTTACAAGTTCCATGAGTAATGCTGATCCAGAAAAGAATTCTAAATAATACCAGTCACAGGAAGCCCATAATCATACACAGTACAGATGCTTCTGACATAATATGAGACAATATGTGTTCACTAGCTTTAATAATATACCTACATAAATGTAAACATTCTACACATCTTCACAAAACAATGAAATAATTATAATGGAAATAAAAAGTGTCAAAATATTCATTTCAATAAACTCAAAATATTGAGAACAGTGTGCAATGAGAAATGAATAATGAGATAACAATTAATTTCTCAGACTTTACAAATACTATAGTGATATAAATCAAATGCAGTATATGAACTTATTGTGAAGAAAATGTAAAGAAATAAAGACAAAAAAAGAGAAAACTCTGAAATATAGAAGAAAACAGAAACTTGCCAATGAGTATAGAATAAAGAAATGCCACTTTCACCAGCATTAATAGCAGCAAATGAGGTAAGACAAAGAAAGCAAAATATACAGGAATTTGAATAGAAGAAACAGCACTTGCATTAGGAGCAGATTTAATGTGAAAGTGAAGGATAAATAAAAATCCACCCAAATTTTATGGAAATAATATTTTAATCTGAGAAGGCAATTTCATGCAAAATGTCAATAAAGTAATAGAAAATATCTTTAGACTAGTTAAGAAAATAGAAAATGGGTTTAAAGTAGACAATTTAAAATAGCATGAAATATTTATAGCAGGTATATAGCAGAGATATTCAAGATATTAAGGAGAAAATTTTTAAAAAATCATAGAGGGATATTAAAGAAGCACTAAACTAATGGAGTGAATGATCAAATTTCTTGATTCACAGACTTAATATTATAAATGTATCACTTATATTATTTACATAAAGGCACCAGAATAAAAATCCAAGCAAATATGTGTTTCTTTAGAATTTGACAAAATGGTCTGGAATTTCATAGGAATCCAAAACAAAATATATATTTCAAAGAAATAAATTATATATATATACTCTTACAGATTTAGCACTGTACTGTGTGGAAATGATATGTATATTTCAGTAAATGTTGCCAGGTATTTGATTAAAAATATTTGAAAAATAGAATTGCATTCATATTTATGAACATACGCAAACAAAATGTAACTGGATTAAAGAATAGAATATTGAAATCAGGATAACCAAAATAAGTAATTTGAGCAAATATAACACTCACATTTTGCTGATGCTAGTATTAATTTGAACAATCAGTTTGAAAAATAGTGTAGCATTTTATCAAAATAATTACATACTATCCTTGAGTGAACCCTCAATTCTTTCTTAGTTCAAATTATGTAATATCATTTGTGTGTTAGCTATAGCTCTTCATTCTGGAACTAAAACTCACTGTACAGCCTCTACCCAAGTGCCAAAGAGAAAATAGTTTATAGCAAATATAATCAAGCTCTTATATCCACATTCTCTCTTCTTTTGCCTTTCATTTGAGTAATCTTGCTATATCCTCAACCTTTATATCAATGGGGTACTGGAGTACAATAATCTTAAAGGAAACAATACTAAAATATTAAGAACAATTCAACGTATATAAAACATACTGAATTAAAATTAAATATTTGAATAGCCAGAAAACAATAAGCATGACATTGTAGCAAGAGGAAAATTCTTATAATTGTAGCCACTAAACCTATAATTCATGGGTTAATGCATAACTTAATCCCAGAAAGTTGGAAACCTGTAAGGAAAAGAGAAATACTGTTACTACTACATGTTCCACTTAATCCTTTAAAACTGAATCACTAAATCTATTCTTATTTCCAAGAGTTATACTTATATTTTCTCCTGGATAATAGATAAATATGCATGGCCCTATGTTTCTGGAACAAATTTGTGACTTCTTAACTGTTTAATATTTGAAAAGCAACCCCTGAGAATCTTAGCACACTACCATGTGAAAAGTAGTAAACATAGGACCTGAACTGACTGCATGAACTGGGTTTTACAAATCAACTAATTCACTAGTTGATTTTGTACTTCTGGCTTGGACACATTTAAACCATAAATTTCTTAATCTCTAGAATGATGAGAAGGACTGGCTGTCATATTTCTAACCTGGGACACACAGATAAACTATAGTTGAAGACATGATTGTAGCATGTTAATATAAGGAAGAACTGAAAAATAAGGACTTAAGGAGAATTATAAATATTCTTGAGATCAAGCTATAGTTCCTGAGTTCATTTGAGAATAACATAACTGAAATTTAACCAGTATCCATTCATCTGTTTACCTATTCAAGATTTAGAAATCATTTCTTTATTTTTCTTAAGATGCACACATCTTCATATCATATCTCTTCTCAATATCTTCCATATACATTTAGTCTAAGTTAAATGAATTTCTCTCTCATCCTGATGAATACATCATCAAAATAATAGTAAGGGAAAACAAAATATATGAATATCTGTGATGAAGACAATATGAAAGTACTCATGAATTCATTGTAATAAATTTTGAAATAAACATTTGAAAATTTGTGTCTGATGAACAGAAGAGGAAGCCTTAGGTGATATCATATATATTAGCATAATGAGCAATAAATTCTTTGGATATCTCAAATATCAGAAATTTGTAGCTGATGGCAAAGGAAAAGATCATGTAATGCTGATACCTGGTATATTGAGTTTTGCTTAGAGAAGAATAAAATCAGTTACCCTCACCCTGCTAACACTAGGAACACTCAACAGCTAGCCATGTGCAGATTAAATCTGAAGGTTGCTATTTATTGAAATAGATACTGAAAAATTTCCAGGAAAAATCATATGTAGCTTTTCTGGATTGAAGCCTAAGAGGAAAGAGATATGTAATGTACCATGGATGAGACACTCAAAATTATGGCCTCCTGCAAACCTATGTACTCCCCCTTTTTAATGACTGAAACAACTCTTCAAGATTGCAAACATTGGTACAGTTCTAAGTGCTGTATCTGTTTTTTCTTGGAATAATTTTATTACTTTTTGCATGAATTTTCTTAAAATTCTTGTTATACCAGAGACTTTAGTTACCCTGAAAAAGTTATTTAGATAAAATATTTTTACTTTTGCTCAATTGTGCAGCAGAGGTTTTAATTTATTTATTAAAACCTATCTTTTATATCTTGAAATATGATTGGAGTAAGAGTTTTTAATCATTGATTTCCTCTTTGGTCTATTTCTTTTTTTAAATATATTTTTAATTTATTTTTAAAAGATACTTAGATTGCATGAATTGTTACATTAAAAAAATAAGGGATTCTCATATGCCCCAATCCCCAGACCTCCCACTTTTCCCTACATTAATAATTTCTTTCATTAGTGTAATACATTCATTACAATTGATGAACACATTTTGTAGTATTGCCACTGAGCATGGATTATAGTTTACATTGTAGTTTACATTGTCTCCCCCTCAATTCTGTAGGCTATGGCAGGAAATATAATGCCCTGTATGGGCCACCACAATGTCATCTAGGTTAATTCTAAGTGCTGAAAATACCCCCATATTACATTATTTTTACCTCTGCTTGATTTCAGTGCCTCCACTGGCTACTGTCTCCACATCAATGATATAATTTCTTCCATTGCTAGAATCACAATAAGTCTATAGTAGAACACCAGTAAGTCTACTCTTTTCCATATTTTATTCACCAATCCTGAGGACTCTTATTGAGTCCTCAAATCAAGAGTAGTTTCTTAGTTCTAATCATGTTATTACTTAGACCAGATATATATGAATACATGGAAATCTGTTTACAAAAGAGTGTTTCTCTAGCCCAAAACACTCAATATTTTCTTCTGGCATGGCATTATCTAGTATGAGAAATATTAACTTCAACATTAACAAGGGAAAGTAATCTAAATAATTGAAATAATTTAATATGTGATAAAGTTTCAACAACCTTTTTGCCATTGTGCCACATTTACAATATTTTTGAAAAGTTTTTTTTTTAAATTTGCCTGAACACATGAAACAATTATTTTAGGTTTTCTCAAACATCAAATGGCAATACAGACATGCTCTGTAAAATAGTTTCCATATGACCTAGTGGGCTTGAACACTGCACAGTTGTTACTGGTTTCCTTCATGTACCATGGAACTAGGATGACTTTTCTTATCTTCCCATCCATGGCAAAATGTACTAAAAGTAGTTTCTGTAACAAAGTTCATATATAATACTTAGATCTTCTGATAATGATTTTATTCCATATGAGACTAAAATATTATTCCTCATTTTCTATAAATTTAATTGTTTCTTTTATGCAACTAGTAATTAATCCTTTCTTTCTTCCATTGCCTCATCATCCATGAAAGCTATACTTGATTCAAAATCTAAACTAATTTCCTTCATGGCAGTGTGCAACCAGAGTTTCCTTGCTTTCACTCTACTTAAGCTTTGCACATGCACACATTCCTCTACAAAACATCCTTTCACCATCAGGCATGAATTCAAACTTTATTGAAAGATTGACATTCTGCCCAGATTTAACCCCTTTATGCTTTGCTAGATTACTGAAATATCTTTTTTCTTAAACAAATATGCTAACTTCAACATCTTTAATTCTACTTGTCTTGAGGCACTTCTGATTATAAAGAAAAAATGTTTCAATATTAATTATATTCCAATGCAAAAACTTGTCTTTAAGTCATATTTCAGTGCTATTTTCTTTTCTTTTATAGAATACTTAATATTAAGGATTTATAGCTATAAAATTAGAATTTGTATTTTATTAATATTTTATAAACAATCCCTTTGATTACAAAAGAGTGTACATTTTTCATGACCATTTTAATTTCTACTAATATTACTGTTACTACTAACAATAATGTCGATTTGATTATATTGGATATATTCAAAGGAATTTCAAGAGGTTGAAATATAATTTGTTCAACATTTTTCAATAATATCATTTCAATTATTTGTGGTTTCTCCTAATATCCTCATTTTTTAATCTAGAAGGATTACTTTAAGCAGATAATTTTATTAACTATCCAAACATTACTCAGTGTTTAAGATGATATTACTGACCTAGTGTATATGTTTATAAAAATCATGAATTAGAGAGACTTCTGGTTAGATGGCATCAAAATATGTAGGCAGAGCACAGCTCTCTCACAAAAACAATGGAAGAAGGACAAAAAGCTATTCAAAGGAGATGCTTTGAGGACCTGCAGACCAAGAGAGTGGTGCACATCATCCAGGAAGAAGAGGGAGAGAGAATCAAAGAGGCCATTTTAAAACTGGAACAGAGGCAACTACAAGGATATAGAATAAGTCAAAGCAAGTGTAAAACAGGGACCTTAACACAAAACAAAACTAAACAAAACAAAATAAAACCTTAGAAAAGAAAGAGAATCTATCTGAATAAGCCCATCAAGGTAAACAGATGCCCAGACACAAACAAAAAATTACAGGCCATAATAAAAAACAAGAAGACATGGTTCAATTTAATGAACAAATTTTAAAAACGGGAGGAGATGTGGTACAAGAACCAATTAATCAAAGATGTTCAAACTTAAACCCTTAATCAATTTAATGAAGTGAAGTAAGAGATAAAGGCTATTATGAAGACACTAGGAGAATATACTGAAGAAATTGTAAACATACATAAAAAGATAAAGGATCTGATAATGATGAAAGGCACAATGCAAGGACAATATGATGGAAGCATATACAACAGAACTTAACAAGCAGAGGAAAGAATTAGTGATATCAAAACTGTACATTTGAAATCAAACAGTTAGCAGAACAGACAGATAAAAAGAAAGAAAAAATTCATGAGGGATACATGGAATTGAATGACAACAAGAAATGAACAAACATATATATTATAGGTATTCCAAAAGGAGAAGAGCAGCAAAAGGGGGCAGAGGTGTTTTGGAGGAAATAATGGCTGAATATTCCCAAGTCTTTTGAGGACATGTACATATATGTCCAGGAATCACACTGTACTCCAAACAGTATAAACTCTAACAGATCTATTCCAAAACATATGCTTAAAAAAATTGTCAAATGCTCAAGACAAAGGGAGAATATTGAAAGCAGCATGAGAAAAGAGATCCATCACATACAAGAGAAGCACAATAAGATTAAGTGCTGGAGAGTGAGGGAGGTGGCAAGATGGCATTGGTTTAAATGGGCACTCACCATCTCTTTCACAGTAAGTGGCTGAGTGGTGACAAGATCCTTCCCAAGTGAGCTGTTTTGGGAACCCACAGAGCAGGAGGTTTCAGGGCACTGATCTGGAAGGAGCTGGACAAAGAGGTAAATTGCTTAAGGTAAAACCATGAGTTTCTCACCCCTCTGGCTGGAAATGGCAGAGGGCTAAGCTCCACTCTCAAAGCAAAAAGCTGCTGTAAGCCCTGACTCCTGCCAGCCACACAGCAGAAGGGAGCATTTTTGAAGAGTGGGAGGTTTCTGACAAAGGGCAGAGAGGGATTTCCTTTTGTTGGGTTTGGTTGCCTGGACCCCCTTTGAACATTTGGGAACATCCCTGCTGGCTCTAGGTGGCACCAGGAAGATGGGAGATGTGAGTCTGCAGAGGCAACCTGATTTACCTAAACACCCTGGGATAGAGAAACTTGGCCTGGGAGAGGGTGGAGTCAGGCAGTTGACTAGTCCTGTGAGTAAAACTATCAAAATTTCAACTTCCCTAAGGGAAATGCACAGTAGGAAGAGCTTATAATCCTTCCAAGAGCCTATTTAGGGTCCCCTGGGAGGAGGGGGTGGTCTGGAAGAGGGTTGAGAGTCATTTTTCTGTGGTGAGCTCAGTCACCAAGGTCTCATATAAATTTCAGAAGGGAACTCAACCAGACCAGGAGAGGTAAGGGGGTATCTAAATACACAGGTTATTGCATCCTGCTGCCCTGGAAGAGAAAACAATAAGAAGAGAAAGTGGGCAGGGGCTGACAGGCTCCTAATCAGCAGGAATCTACCCAACTGCAAAAAGTCAAACCTGCATGAGGGAAAGTGACTGGATAGTTTTCTGAAGAGCTAACAGATGCAATGAGAAAATTTAGCTCAGTGGAGGAGATTCTGCCTTGAATATACAAGGTCCCTAGTTGAATTCCTGGATCATCTTAGAGGACTGATCCACTGGGATATCAAACATTGAGTTGATACTTTAGAACAGGGAGAACATAGACACTATTTTTGTATTAACTTCTCTTGGGTCTCTTATTTTTCCTAAAAAAAAAAACGCTTACATTTTTTAAGAATTTAACTCCGTTTACTTGCTAAATCCTGCTTCAAAATCTGCAGAGGGCATGTTGCAGGGTAATTGATTGATGAATATTGGCAGGCTGAGAAGTTTCTCAGGGGCCTAGGAAGGAAGGCTTTTTTTCCTTAGTTTGTGTTTGAATGCTTGCTTGTGTGTTTGTTTGTTTTTCTTTCCTCTTTATCTCCCCCTATATTTTTTTAAAATAAGGTGCTGCTTGCTTGTTTTTTGTTTGCTTTATTTCCCCTTCCTTGATTTCCCCTTTTCTGAGTATGCCAATTTGTCTATCAACACTATCTCTTTTCCTTCTTTCTTCTTTCTATCTTCACTTTCTGTTGTTCTTACATTCCACTTCTGTGCATTTAGTCTTCAATTTTTTTTTTTGGTTTTTATTTCTATCTAGTCTATCCTGTTTTCTTTCCATTTTTGACTGTTTTCTTTTTTTTTCTTTTCTTTTCTCTTTCCCTCTCTCCCATTTATGTCCTTTTAATTCATTCTATATATTTTTCTTTATTCAGTTTCCCATTTCATTATAGAAACTCCACTTTTTTATTCTTATTATTCTATACTGCTTACATGAGTTAAATATTCATTTTCCAAGGTCTTATGTGGTTCCTCTTCTAAATTTTGTTATTATTATTTTTATTATTATTATCCATTTTCTTTTCTTAACTTTTTTGCTTTCTCTGGTCCTAATTCAAGGGAATATAGATAACAACAAGGAAACAGGTTAAGAGGAAGAAAGTGTCAAAGAGAAATCTTAACACAAACACACAAAGAGCAACTAAATAAAGTCCTAGAGTAGAGGGAGAAGCTAATCAACTGATTAAATTCATAAAGATAAAAAGATGACCAGACAGCAACAAAAAATTTCAAACCATACCAAGAAACAGGAAGACATGACCCAGTACAATGAACAAACTGAAAACCAGGAAGAAGTGCAGAATATTGAACAATTAATCAAAGCTGTCCAAACAAATATCATGGACCAACTTAATTAAGTGATGGAAGAGATTAAGGCTATTAAGAAGACACTGGGAGAACTTAATGAAGTAATTGTAAACATATATAAAAAGGTAATGGATATGATGGTGATGAATGGCAAAATCCATGAAATAAAATATACACTGGAAGCACATAACAGCAGATTTGAACAGGCATAGGTAGAAATTAGAAATTTGGGGAACAGTACATCAGAAATCAAACAGACAGTAAAACAGATAGATAAAAAGATAGAAAAATTGCATCAGGGAATTAGGGACATGAAAGACAACACAAAATGCTGAAACATATACATTATAAGCATCCTAGAGAGAGAAGAAAAAAGAAAGAGGACAGAACGTGTGTTGGAAGAAATAATGCCTGAAAACTTTCCAGCCCTATTGAAGGAGATGGATGTACATGTGCAGGAAGCACAGTGGACCTTAAATAGTATAAATCCCAACAGGCCTACTCCAAGACATATACTTGTCAAATTGTCCAATGCTCAAGACAAAGAGAAAATACTGAAGGCAGCAAGAGAAAAGAGAACCATCACATACAATATCATTAAGTGCTCAATAATATTAAGTGCTGATTTCTCATCTGAAACAAGGGAGGTAAGAAGGCAGTGGTATGACATATTTAAGGTACTAAAAGAAAAAAACTTTCAACCAAGAATTCTCTATCCAGCAAAGCTGGCATTCAAAAATGATGGAACATTCAAAGTATACACAGATAAACAGAACTAAAGAGAGTATGCCAATAAGAAACTTGCCTTTCAAGAATACTAAAGGGTGTTCTGAAAGTTGAAAGGAAAAAACGGGAGACAGAGAGTTGGGGGAGAGTGTAAAAACAATTAACAAGACAAAAAGAAATAAAAAGCACATATGACATACATAAACCCAAAGAATATATGGTTAAAAAATAACTAATTCCTTTAGAGTAATAGCACTGAATTTTAATGGATTAAGTTTACCAGTCAAGATAAACAGATTGGCAGAATGGTTTAGGAAATATGACCCAACTATATGTTGTCTACAAGAAACCCTCCTTAGACCAAGGGTTTCAAGCAGGCTGAAAGTGAATGGCTGGAAAACAATCCTTTAAGCAAACAATAACCAAAAAAGGATGGGACTAGCTATACTGATATCAGACAAAAGAGAATTTAAATGCAAAGTTATAGTAAGAAACAAAGATGAACACTATATATTAAAAAA
>JAQZBX010060607.1:0-17270 GCA_029593785.1 Cabassous unicinctus | reverse complement strand
TCTGATCAAGGAACCCATTTCACAGCAAATGATGTGCGGGAATGGGCACATGCCCATGGAATTCACTGGTCCTACCATGTTCTCCATCACCCTGAAGCAGCTGGATTAATAGAACAGTGGAATGGCCTTTTGAAGACTCAATTATGGTGCCAACTAGGTGGCAATACCTTGCAGGGCTGGGGCAATGTTCTCCAGGAGGCTGTGTATGCTCTAAATCAGCATCCTCTTTATGGTGCTGTTTCTCCCATAGCCAGGATTCATGGGTCCAGGAATCAAGGGGTGGAAATGGGAGTGGCACCACTCACTATTACCCCTAGTGACCCACTAGGAAAATTTTTGCTTCCTGTCCCTGCAACCTTAAGTTCTGCTGGTCTACATGTTTTAATCCCAAAAGGAGGAGTGCTGCCACCAGGAAACATAACAATGATTCCATTGAACTGGAAGTTAAGACTGCCACCTGGCCACTTTGGACTCCTCTTACCTGGGAATCAACAGGCAAAGAAGGGAATTACTGTACTGGCTGGGGTAATTCATCCTGACTATCAAGGGGAAATAGGACTACATCTACATAATGGGGGTAAAGAGGAGTTTGCCTGGAATGAAGGAGATCCTCTAGGATGTCTCCTAGTCCTGCCATGCCCTGTGATTAAAGTCAATGGAAAATTGCAACAAACCAATTCAAGCAGGACTAACAATGGCCCAGAAACTTTGGGAATGAAAGTTTGGGTTACCCCACCAGGCAAAGAACCACGGCCAGCTGAAGTGCTTGCTGAAGGTAATGGGAACATGGAATGGGTAGTGGAAGAAGGTAGTGATAAATATGAACTTTGACCACATGACCAGTTACAGAAATGAGGACTGTAATAGTCATGAACCCTTCTTCCATGTTTCGTTATGTGTATGATTGTGTATGTACACAAAACTAATTTCTTTGTTTTCTTCCCCAACCTTTTCCCCTATCATGAAGAGTTGTATTAATTCCATGGCATAATATTTAAGGATGTCAAGTTTAAGAGTGAATATTACCCAAAGACTTGCACCCTGTTCTGTGGGGAATTAATGCATTTCCAGTTGTACGCAGGGGAGTTGAACATTGTTAGGCAGAAATATATATGTATGCTTGTCTGTTATTGTTTTTACTTAGAGACTAAGTATGGTTTAGGGTAATGTGTATGATTGCCAAGTTGACAAGGGGTGGGCTGTGATGGTTAGGCTAATGTGTCAACTTGGCCAGATAATTGTGTCCAGGTGTTTATTCCAGCAAGCACTGGGCTAATTGTAATACAAGAGCATTTATGGACTTCAGTCACCAGTGAGTTTTCTGCATGGATGGCTGATTACATCTGCATCAATCAGGGAGATTACATCATCAATGGGTGGCACTTTTATCCAATCAGTTGAATGACTTAAAAGGGGAAGTGATTTCAACATTCAGAGAGAATTTCCCAGCTCGTCGTTGGACAGGCAACTTCTCCCAGAAACTCATCAATGACCCTTCTTCGAACTTTCATCAGAGCCATTGGTTTGCAGCCTACCTGCGGAACTTGGACTTGTGCATCCCCACGGTTGTGTGACAGACGCTTAAAACCTCATATTATTGACAGATATCTCCTGTTGATTCTGTTTCCTGAGAGAACCCTGACTAATACAGGAACTATGGCTAAGTAATTCCTTGACAGTAATAAGATTGAATGTTAATGGATTAAACTCACCAGTCAAGAGACACAGATTCACAAAATGGATAAGGAAATATAACCAATCTATATGCTGCCTACAAGAAACCTACCTTAGACCCAGGGATTCAAGGAGGCTGAAAGTGAATGTTAGAAAACAATTTTAAATACAAACAATAACCAAAACGTGGTGGGAATAGCTCCACTAATATCAGACAAAATAGACTTTAAATGCAAAAGTATTGTAAGAGATAAAGATGACACTATAAATTAATAAAAGGGGTAACCTATCAAGAAGAAAGAACAATCATAAACATTTATGCACCTAACCAGAGTGCCTCAAAATACATGAGGCTAACACTGGAAAAACTAAGTGGAGATATAGATGCCTTTATAATTAGAGTGGGGGACTTTAACACACCATTATCACCATTAGACAGAACATCTTAACAGAGAATCAATGAAGAACCAAAGACTTTGAATAATACATTACAAGACCTGGACCTAATAGACATATACAGTACATTACACCCAAATTCAATGGGATATATATTCTTCTTGAGTGCACATAGATCATTCTCTAGGATGGACCACATGCCTGGCCACAGAACAACTCTCAGTGAATTCAGAAAGATTGAAAACATACAATGTAATTTCTCTGACAATAGTGGAATGAAGATGGAAATCAAGGGGCAGAAAACCAGATTAGGCACAAAGATATGGAAGCTAAACAACACAGTCTTTGACAAACAGGGGGTCAAGGAGGAAATCACAAAATAAATTAGTAACTATCTTCACAGGTAAATTCTACCAAACATTCTGGAATAAACTAAAACCAATCTTACTTAAACTCTTCCAAAAAATAGAAGTGGAGGGAACATTGCCTAACTCATTCTATGATGCAAATATCATCCTAATACCAAAGCCAACCAAAGATGCCACAAGAACAAAAAACTATAGACCAATCTCTTTAATGAACTGAGATGCTAAAATCCTCAAGGAAATACTTGCTAATTGTATTCAACAACACAGCAAACAAATTACACACCATAACCAAGTGGGTTTCATCCCTGATATGCAGGGATGGTTCAACATAAGAAAATCAATGTAATACACCACATAAATATATTGAAAGGAAAAAACCACATGATCATCTTTACAGAGGCAGAAAAAACATTCAACAAAATACAGCATCCTTTCCTGAAAAAAACACTGCAAAAGATAGGAATAGAAGGAAACTTCCTCAACATGATAAAGGCTATATATGAAAAACCCACAGCTAACACCATATTCAATCGTGAAATTCTAAAAGATTTCCCTCTAAGATCTAAATAAGACAAGGATGCCTGCTTTCACTGCTCTTATTTAACATTGTGTTAGGAGTACTTGCTTGAGCACTTAAGTAGGAAAAAGATATAAAAGCATCCAAATTGGAAAGGAAAAATTAAAAATTTCACTATTTCTAGACTGCATGATCCTTTTCATAGAAAACCCAGAGAAATCTACAACAAAGCCTCTAGATCTTAAAAATGAGTTCAGTAAAGTGGCAGGTTATAAAATCAATGTGTAAAAATCAGTAGCATTTCTGTACACAAATAATGAGCAATATGAGGAGGAAATCAAGAAAAAAATCCCATTTACAATAGCAGCTAAAAGAATTAAATACCTAGGAATAAATTTAACTAAAGATGTAAAGGACTTATATGCAGAAAACCGCACAACACTGTTAAAGCAGACAAATAAATGGAAGAGTATTCCCTGTTCATGGATAAGAAGACTAAATCTCATTAAGATATCTGTCCTACCCAAACTGATTTACAGATTTAACAGAATCCCAAAAAAATTACCACAGCATTTTTACTGAATTGGAAAATCTAACTATGAAATTTATTTGGAAGACCAAGGGGCCCTGAATAGCCAAAGACATATTGAAAAAGAAAATTGAGTTGGAGGAATCACACTATCTGACTTTAAAACATTCTACAAGGCTACAGTGTTCAAAACTGCATAGTATTGGAAAAGGTATAAACATACTGACCAATGGAAATGAATTGAGAATTCTGATATGGATCCTCACATATACAGCCACCTGATATTCAACAAGACCACCAAGACCACTCACTTGACAAAGAATGGCCTGTTCAACAAATGGTGCTTGGAGAACTGGATATCCATATCCAAAAGAATGCAAGAGGAATACCACCTCACACTTTATACAAAAATTAACTCAAGATGGATCAAAGCTATAAATATAAGAGCTAAGACCATAAAGTTCCTAGAAGATAATGTAGGGAAATATCTACAGTATCTTATATTTGGAAATGGTTTCATAAACTTTACACCCAAAGCAGGAGCAATGAAATAAAAACTGGATAAATGGGACCTCCTCAAAATTGAAAAATTTTGCAACTGAAAGGAGTTTGTCAAGAAAGTGAAAAGACATACAGCAAGTTCAAACAATAAGGGGGTGGGGAGAAATAAATTAAAAAAATAAATCTTAAAAAAAAAAAAAGGTTTTGGGAGACAGATGTGGCTCAAGTGATTGGGCTCCCATCTACCACATAGGAGGTCCAGGGTTCGATTCCCAGGGCCTCCTGGTAAAAAGGCAAGCTGGTCCACGTGGCTAACTGGCCTGCACAGAGTGCTGGCCTGCACAGGAGTGCTGGCCTGCATGGAGTGCTAGCCCACATGGAAGAGCTGGTGCAGCAAGGTGACACAAGAAAAAGAGACACAGAGGAGAGACAGTAAGAGATGCATCAGACCAGGGAGCTGAGGTGGCACAAGAGATTGAGCACCTCTCTCCCACACCAGAAGTTCCCAGGATCAGTTCCCAGTGCTGCCTAAAGAGAAGACAAACAGACACAGAACACAGAGAGCAGACAGAGCACAAAAACAATGTGGTGGGGGGAGAAATAAATAAAATTAAAAACTTAAAAAAAAATGAAAGTGAAAAGGCAGCCTACCGAATGGGAGAAAATATTTGGTAACCAAATATCTGTTTAAAGCCTAATATACAGCATATATAAAGAAATCCTACATCTCAAAAATAAAAAGACAACCCATTTTAAAAATGGGCAAATGTTTTGAATAGACACTTCTCAAAAGTAGAAATAGAAATGGCCTAAAGCACATGAAAAGATGCTCAACATCACTAGCTATTAGGGAAATACAAATCAAAACTACAAAGAAATATTTTACACTCTGGTGGCTATTACAAAAACAGAGGACTTACAAGTGTTGGAGAGGATGTGGAGGAATGGGAACACTTATCCACTACTAGTGGGAATGTAGAATGGTGCAACCATTGTGGAGGACAGTTTGACAGTGCCTCAAGAAGCTTACTATCAAACTGCTATATGATCCAGCAATCCCACTGCTGAGTATTTACCCAGAAGAATTGAAAGCAAGGAAATGAACAGATATATGCACACCAGTGTTCATAGCTGCATTATTCACTATTGCCAAAAGTTGGAAACAACTCAAATGTCCATCAACAGATGAATGAATAAATTGTGGTACATATACACAATGGAATATTACTCAGCTGTAAGAAGGAATGCAGTATTAACACATGGAAAAACATGCATGAATCTTGAAGACCTTATGTGGAGTGAAGCAAGCCAGGCACTAAAGTACAAATATTACATGACCTCAAATATTACATAAGCAAATTGAGCAGACTTACAGAGTTAGAATGTGGAAGATAGGTTTACAGGAGACAGAAAGGGAGGAGAAAATTATGAGTAATGCCCAAAATGGCGAAATCTATTATAAGGTGGAATGGTGTAGTTGTGCAGTGGATGGGCAAAACAGTGGTGCAGTGATGCTATTAGGCTGTGTGGTGCTGGTCTGTAAGTTGGGTAGGGCGGGGAGGGTGGGTTAGACTTTCCATGGAACTGGGATGAGGGTTGGGGGAGTGAGCACGTGAACGCTCAGGATTTGCAGGTATGTCATTGAAACTACAATCCTGGGAATGTTCTTTTGGCAAATATGGCAAGGGAGGATTACTAGTTTAAAGTGTTGATGTGGGGGCACATGGGACAGGTCATACCTGGGGCAGGCTTTTAGGGGGTATGTAACATTCATCTTGTCATAATATGTTGTATCAGTGGCTGAAGACTCACATATTGAGCAGGAAGGTGTTGGACTCCCATCCTGGGGAATCCTGCTATGATCACAAATAAAGGGGTGGTAGTCTCTTGAGAGCATGAGCAGTGCCTATTTGGGGAGGACAGGCCAGTATGTTAAGCCTTCAATGTTGTTGCAAGTAACTATGAATCTGGTCTTTCAATGAGTTAATCATGGTGCTTACCATGGGTCCCAAGGGCAGAGGGAAGGAAGAATAGAATAGATGGAACATGGTACATTTTTGGGGTGATGGAATTGTTTTACGTGATCCTGCAAGGATGGATACAGACCACATCAAAGTTCATCAAAATGTATAAAAGTTTACAGTCCAAAATGTAAACCAAAATGTAAATCATTGACCATGGTTAGCAATAATGTTTCAATATTTGTACATCAATTGTAACAAATGTACCACCAACATGTAAAATGTTATTAATAGGGGAAAGGGGGAAAGAGAGAGGACATTGGGTATATGGGATCACCTATATTCTGTACATGACTTTTCTGTAACCTAAAGCTTCTTTGAAGACAAAATGAAAAAATAAGACATCAGGTGAATAAATGAAAGCAAATGTCACTGTACAAACAAGACAAAAGATCTTACAGTGATGAAAGATATAATGCCAAAAATTTTTTTATTTTATATTATTTATTTATTTATTATTTCAAACTTTTAAAAAATTTGTATTTTGTTATTTTTTAAGCCATCATTATTATATGATTTTCCTATTAATTTTATTCAGTTATTTTGTTGGCTTCAATTTTGAAGAAGTTTTGGATCATACAAGGGTTACAACTGTGGCAGGGGAGGATCATTGGTGTGGGGTGTCAGATATGGGGGATGTATGAGAGGAGGTTCACCTGGGCCATAACTTTAAGGCATATGAATGTGTTCAAGTGTTCATGGGTCATTGTCACAGTGGGTGGAGATCCACACAATAACAAGACTATTGAAGTCCCATCCTGGAGAGCTCTGCCACATTCTCTATTGGGACAGCAAGAATCCTCTGCACACAGGGGCAGTGACTACTGAAGGAGGATAGACCATTGATGGGCCCTTGATATTGATGACTGTACTTATGATCCTTTACTTTTGAAATTGAAATTTAGCATAGTATTATAGGATCCCTAAGCATTACCTCCTAAGAGCCTCCTTGTTGCTCAAATATGGCCTCTCTCCAAGCCAAAACTCAGCATATAAATGCATTACCTTCCCCCCAGCATCAGACATGACTCTCGGGGATGAACCTCCCTGGCACCAAAGGATTACTACCAAGAACCAACTAGCAATGCAACTGGAAAAAGGTACTGACCAAAAAGGGGGAAAGTGTGGGAACCCTCTGATCTTTACATCTAAGAAATAGTTTGGAGGCCTTTTTCTCTGCCCACACAGAGAATTCTCCACTATCAGTTCAATTTCCTTGCTCTGTTAATCAGTTATCTTAGACCTTTGCTGTGACCTTATCTCCTATGTATATCACTAAATGTTTCTTGTAATCTCGCTACCCCATTATCAACCTGGAATTCTTATGATGTTATTTATGACCCTCACATGCACGATAGCTGCCTGCTCCCCTGCACATACACCCTAATATTTTGCTATGTGAAAGAATAAAAACCAAGCTATCAAAAGGATAGCTTCTTCAGCTGTTCTCCCCCTGACCTCTCTCAACCTCTGTATTCAGAGTAATTTCATTGCACCATCACGGGCACTGCTGGACAGACCCCTGCAAGACTTTGCAGGATAGATTCCTGCAAGTGGAAAGGGTAAAGACAAATGAGTTTATATGGCTAAGAGACTTCAAAGTGAGTCAAGAGATCATTTCAGAGGTTACTCTTATGCACATCTCAGCAGAAACTCATTGACTGCCAAAGTAACTATTACCTAAAATAGCAGGGCTACAGAGGGCTCTGGATTATATCCAGACACTATAGGCAGGGCAGACAGCTCAGGAGTTTGGCCCCCTGCCTGTGGGCCCTATTTTGGTATTTACACTCCCCAGTGTGACAGAGTCGGTCTCAGTTGTGTTTTCCCTACACATGGCTCTGCTGCCCCTCTATTCGAACCTACAGTTAGTACTAAAGTTGAAAGGTGTATGTCCAAGAGACTTAAATGTTTGAGCTGTCTATGTGCCACTTGGGCCCTGAATCTCAACACACTTGCAACTCCTACTCTCCAGTTCATTGAATTCACCCAGGACAAATAACAAGGAGATGATGACTGGCAATGACCATGTCAAGGAACAGAAAGTGTCTTCAGCTGCAAGCAAGAAAGTCTCATCCATCTGCCCCCATGGGATCTAAGCCCCCTCTCAATTAGAGGTGGAGTGGGCATCACCATCACAGAATCCTCAGGATTGGGGAATGGACTATGAACTGCAGTTGTTCTATTGTAGATTTGTTGTGATCCTGGCAATGGAAGAACTTTTATCATGGATGTGGAGGCAGTGGCCACTGGAGGTTCTGAGGGGAGGGAGAAGGAAAAATAGGTGTAATTTGGGGGAATATTTGGGACTTGGGGATTTATCTTGAATTGCTTTGCAATGACAGATACAGACCACTGTATATCTTGTAATAACTTGTAAAAATGTGTGTGAGAGAGTGTAAACTACATTGTAAACTATAATCAACACTTAGTGGCAATGCTCCAAGATGTGATCAGCAATTGTGGCAAATGTAACCACACTAATAAAAGATGTTGTTGATGTGAGAAAATATGGAAGGGCTAGGGAGTAGGGCATATGGGAATTCCCTATATTTTTTTGTGTAACATTTATGCAATCTAAATTTCTTTTTTAAAAAGTATATTAAAAAATAAAATAAAATAAAACAAATTGTACCACTATTCTACAACTGTCCATTTAAGACATAAGAGACTTTGAATTTTTAATTTTTTTTTCTTTTCTGTTAACATTTAAAGACAACTTCTATTACAGAAAATTCAGTGCAAATACTGGTAAAAACAATAATATATATCTAAAGGAACATGTGAGTATTTGGAAAAATTTTCATTTATAAATTGCTTGTTCTCTTCATATTGCACATGCATTTTTAAAAAAGAAGATTTAGGTTCCATAAATGATACATTGAAAATATAGGAAGGATTCCCTTATACCCCACCTCCTCTTACTCCAACACTTTTCTCCATTAACATCTTTCATTCTTGGGGTACTTTTATTAAAATTGATGAACACATGTTGAAGCATTGCTACTAACCATGGTCTATAGTTTTACATTATAGTTCACACTTAGCACTGGAAAATTTTATTGGTTTTGACAAAATGCTTAATGGTCTGAATCTATCACTGCAAAGTTATTCAGAACAATTACAATGTCCACAAAATACCCCATGTTACACCTATTCTTCCTTCTCCCTTCCCTCAGAACCTATGATGTCACTGCCTTTATATCAATGTTACAAGATCTTCCATTGTTAGAGTAATGATAAGTCTACTTTAGTCCATAGTTGCATTCTTCACTCGTGTTTGTTCATTCCTCAATTTGTGAGGATTTGGGGATGATGATGCCCACTCTATTTCTGAATCAGAGGAGGCTTAGATCCCATGGGGCAGATGTCTTGCTTGCAGTTGTAGATACCCTCTGGTTTGGGGGATGGGCATTGTCCATTATCATCATTTTGTTAGTTTTCCTGGGAAAGTCTGATGAAATGGAGAGCATATCTTGCAACACTGCTGAGATTCAGGATTCAATCAGCATATGGACAGACCAAAGATTTAAGTCTCTGGTACATGTTTAATGAGTATGGTGTTAATGATAAGTTCAAATAAAAGGGGCAGAAGAGCCATGTATAGGGAAATTATAAGAGTCTAATTGTGTTATATTGGGGAACATATATTCCAAGGTAAAGCCCACTGACAGGTGCCCATTCCTGAGATTGTCTGTCCTACTTATAGTGTCTAGATTCTCTAAAGCCCTGGGGATCACTCCTTCTTGAGACCTTGTTTACTGTGGCATTCAATGCAATCTGTCTGAAATATGCATAGGTGTAACATCTGGAATGACCTCCCAACTCCCTTTGAAATCTCTTAGCCATAAATACTCATCTGTATTTAATATTTACCTCTTTTGATCAAGGTCTTTTTTCAAATGTGTTGCTAGTTGGTGCTTAGTAATAAGCCCTCAGTGTCATGGAGCCTTATCACTGGGAGTCAAGTCCCAAAAAGGGGAAGGTAGTGAGTTTATATGCTGAGTTTGGCTTAGAGAGAGGCCACATTTGAGTAACAAGGAGGCGACATTCAGGAGGTAACTTTTTTTAAATTTTATTTATTTATTTATTCATTTATATTTTAAAAGATGCTTAGATTACATAAGTGTTACAGAAAAATTACAAGGATTCCCATGTTCCCCACCTCCCACACCTCCCATAACATCCCACATAAACATCTTTCATTAGTGTGGCACATCACCTGCAATGGATATACACATCCTGGGGGTTTGCCATTAAGCATGGGCCATAGTTCACATTGTAGACCACACTCTCTCCCACACAGTTCTGCATGTTACATGCTGATGTAAAATGGCCTATATCTGTCATTGTAATGTCACTCAGGATAATTCCCAAGTCCTGAAAAAGACCCTGTATTACAACTGCTTTTCCCTCTCCCTGCCCTGAAAGCATCCAGTGGCCACTGGCTCCACCTCACTGTTGTAATTTCTTCCATGGCTTGAATCACAATATGTCTACAACAGAATACCAGTGAGTCCACTGTAGTCCATAGCTCTTACCCCAATCCTGAGGAGTTTGGGATGGTGATGTCCACTCCACCTCCAAGTGAGGGGGGGCTTATATCCCATGGATACAATGGATGGGATTATCCTTCCTGCAGCTGCAGACTCTTTCCATTCCCTGGGATGGCCGTTGTCCATCATCATCTCCTCACCAAGTGACTTGGGTGAGTCCATTGAGCTGTAGAGTAGGAGTTGCAGCTCCACCAAGCTTCCAAGCACAGCTGGCACATGGGCAGGCCAAAGGCACCAGCCCTGGCAGTACACCTACAAACTCCAGCATCACATATAGGTTTGAATAGAAGGGACTGATGGACCATGTACAGGAAGGACTTATTTGAGTCCAACTCTGTCACAGGAGCACTGATTCTAAAGTAGAGCCCACTGATAAGGCATCAATCTCTGGAGCTATCCTCCCTCATATAGGACCTGGGTGTCTCTAGAGCCCTCAGGAGCCCCTCTGTGTAGGGTGATATCCACTTTGGTGTTCTATGAGATCCTACTGAGGTGTGCATGAGCATTACCTCTGGGATGACCTCCGGACTCTCTTTGAAGTCTCTTAGCCACATGAACTAATTTATCTTTACCTTTTCCCCCTTTTATTCAAGGTCTTTTTCCAGTCATATTGCCAGTTGACACTTGGTGTTAATCCCTCATTGTCAGGGAGGCTCATCCCCGGGAGTCATATCCTACATTGGGGGGAAGGTAATGCATTCATATGCTGAGTTTGGCTGAGAGAGAGGCCACATTTGAGCAACAAGGAGGCTCTCAGGTGGCAACCCTTAGGCACCCCATAACAAGGCTAAGTTTCAATTACAAGAGCAAAGACTCATAAGGCTAGTCATTAATATCAAGAACCCATTAGTGGACCATCCTCTTTTGCCAGACACTGCCCCTGCACTTGGGGGACTGTTGCTGCTCCCTTAGAGAATGTGGCAGAGCTATCCAGGCTGGGAATTCAGTATTCCCTCATTTATTGAGTGATTGTCCACCCACTGTGATCATGCCCCACCCCTTGATCATTTGGACAATTTTCTATATCTTTCATGTATATTCAGATGAACTTCCTCCCATGAATCCCCCATCCCAGACACCCCCCACCAATGATGCTCTGCAGCCCCCATTGTAACCCTTCTGTGATCTAAACCTTACTTGAACATGAAGCCCATATAATAACCAAATACAGTTAATAGGATAATGAAATAATAATGTTAAGCTTAAATGTAAGAGATAAAATACACGGAAACTCAGAAAAAAAACTAAAAATAAAATGTAATTAAAGGATTGGGACATTCAAAAAATGGGGAAAAAAAACAAAAAAAAATTTTTTTTAATGATTATTGTTTTTTTTCCTTTTATCACTGCATTATTGGGTGTCCAGTCTGTTCGTGACACCTTCCTCCTCTCACTCCCCAGCGTCTCCCAAATATTCATTTAATTTTCAAAGAAGTTTTAGGTCACAGCAAAGACACACAGAATACTAGAGACTCTCATATACCCAATCTCCTCCCCCTTTCCTCACCCCATATTAAAACTTTTTTATGTGGATGGTAGCAATGTTATAACTGTTATAAAGATAGTGAAACATAGCTACTAAACATTGTCAATGGTTTACAGTATAGTTTACAATTTAGATGGTACAGTTTAATAATTTTTGATGATATTTACCATGTCCTGTGTCCATTACTGTAAGGTAATGAAAAACATTTCCCCTGACCACTACATACCCCATTTGATCTTTTGTGTCCCTTCCTCTCCATCCCCCTGGGGCATATGACACCCCCATGTCTTGACTCATTGGGTGACAAGATTCATAGTTACATGCAACAAGAAGTCTTGACACGCTGATTATCCTCCCCTGTTAGGATCTACCCTTGCTCCTAAGAGACACCCACCTGTCTGTTTCTGGGTGAATCGGTCCTCCCAAAGATGGGGGTTCATCAGGAGGTAACTTATGTAATATACAATACTAGGCTAAGTATCAATTTCCCAAGAACAAGGTTCATAATTAAAACCATCAATGTCAAGGGCCTGGCATAGTGGTCTGTCCTTTGCTAGCCAATGCCCATGTACTCCAGGGATTCTTGCCACTGTATTAGAGAATGTAGCAGGATATCCCCGGATGGGAATTCAAAAATTTTTTTTGTTATTGTGTGGGTCTCCAACCACTGAGACCACACCCCATGATCACTTGAAAATATTCATATTCCATAAAATCCTGCCACAGGTGCATACTAGGCAGCATATCCCCCACCCCCAATGCCCTGCCCAAGTAACCTCCCCTCTCATATTGCAAAAAGAACATTCCCACCATTGTAGTTTTAACCAAAGACCTACAAACCCCCAGAGCTCATCTATCCCTTCCTCCAGCCCTTCCCCCAGTTCCATGGATAGCCGAACCCAACCACACCACTCTACTCCCCCTCACATTCCAGTACCATTGATACTCCTCACATCCCTGCACCAACATCACTCCCCTCCATTCCCAACCACCCCATTCCACTTTATCATAGGTCTTGCCTATATTGAACCACCTTCTAGTCCCTTTCTGCTCCTGATAACCTACCTTCCACACTCTAGCTCTGTGAGTTTTCTCAATTTAATTAAGTCATATCAGTGAGGTCATGTAGTATTTGTCCTTCAGTGACTGGCTTACTTCACTCAACATAAGGTCTTCAAGGCTCATCCGTGTTGTTCTGGGTGTTAATACAGCATTCCTTCTTACAGCTGAGTAATATTCCATCATATGTATATATCACAATTTGCTTAACCATTCATTTGTTCATAGACACGTGGGTTGCTTCTTTTGGCAATACTGAATAATGCCACTGTGGCAATACTGAATAATGCCACTGTGAACATTGGTTTGCATATATCTGTTCATTTCACTGCTTTCAATTCTGAGTATAGACCCAACATTGGGATTGATAGATCACATGGCAGTTCTATAGTTAGCTTCCTGAGGAATCACCAAACTATCCTCCACAATGGCTGCACCATTCTGCATTCCCACCAGCAGTAGAGAGTGTTCCCTCACCTCCACGTCTTCTCCAACAATTGTAGTTCTCAGTTTTTTAATAGTCACCAGTCTAATAGGTGAAAGAAGATATCTCATTGTAGTTTTGATTTGCATTTACCTAATAGTTAATGATGTTGAGCGCATTTTTGAGTGCTTTTTAGCCATTTGTATTTCTTCTTTGGAAAAAATGTCTATTCAAGTATTTGTCTATTGTTTAGTCAGGTCATTTGTCTTTATTGTTGAGTTATAGCATCTCTTTAAATATCAAGGCTATTAAACCCTTAAACCCTTATCATATATGTGATTTCCAAATACTTTCTGCCTATTTTTAAAATGGGTTGTTTGCCTATTTATTTTCAAGATGTAGGAGTTCTTTATATATGCTAGATATTAGTCCTTTATCAGATAAATGTTTACCAAATATTTTCTCCCATTTGGTAGGCTGCGTTTTCACTTTCTTGAAAAACTCCTTTGAAGTGCAAATGTTTTTTATTTTTAATTTTTTCTTTCAATGCTTGCACTTTAGATGTAAAATTTATGAAATCATTTCCTACTACAAGATCTTGTAAATGTTACACTACAATGTCTTCTAGGAGCTTTATGATCTTGGTTCTTATATTTAGATCATTGGTCCATCTTGAGTTAATTTTTGAATATGGCATGAGATGGTGATCCTTTCTCATTCTTTTGGATTTGAATATCCAGTTCTTCACACACCATTTGTTGAAGAAGTCATTTTGTCCCAGTTGAGTGGGCTTGGTGGCCTTGTAGAATATCAATTGACTTTTATGCAAGAATCTGTATCAGAACTCTCATTTTTGTTCCATTTGTCAGTACATCTATCTTTGTACTAGTACCATGTAGTTTTGACCACTGTAGCTTTGCAGTATGCTTTAAAGTCAGGTAGTGTGATTCTTTCAATTTTGTTTTCCTTTTTCAATATGCTTTTGGCTATTCAGGCCCCCTTGCCATTCCAAAAAAGTTTCACAATTATATTTTCCAATTCAGTAAAAAATGCTTTTGGGGTTTTTCTTGGGATTGCATTAAATCTGTAAATCAATTTGGGTAGGACAGACATCTTAATGATGTTTAGTCTTCTGATCCATGCACATGGAATATACTTCCATTTATTTAGGTCTCGTTTGATTTCTTTTAACATGCTTGTGTATTTTTTCTGTGTACAAGTCTTTTATATCTTTAGTTACGTTTACTTCTAGATATTTGATTCTTTTAGTTGCTATTGTAAATGGAATTTTTTCTTGATTTCTTCCTCAGATTACTCATTATTGGTGTACAGAAATGCTACTGATTTTTGCATGTTGCTCTTATATCCTACCATTTTACTGAACTCGTTTATCAGCTCTAGAAGCTTTGCTGTAGATTTTTCAGGGCTTTCTAAATATAAGATCATGTCATCTGCAAATAGATTTTTTCCTTCTTCCTTTCCAGTTTGGATGCCTTTTATTTCTTTTTCTTGCCTATGTGCTTGAGCAAGTTCTTCTAACATGGTGTTAAGTAGAATGGTGACAGTGGGCATCCTTGTTTTGTTCCAGATCTTAGAAGGAAAGACTAGCATTTCACCATTGCATTTGATGTTAGCTGTGTGTGTTTAATAGATACCCTTTATCATGCTGAGGAAGTTTCCTTCCATTCCTATCTTTTGGAATATTTTTTATCAAGAAATGATGCTGCATTTTGTTGAATGCTTTTTATGCATCAATAAAGATCATGTTACTTATTCTGTTGATCAGTTAATGTGGTATATTACATTGATTTTATTATTTTGAACCATCCTTGCATACCAGGGATGAAACCCACTTGTTCACGGTGTACCTGTATTTAATGTGTTTTGGATATGATTACCTATTATCTTATTGAGAATTTTAGCATCCAGTTTCATTACAGATATTGGTCAGTAGATTTCTTTTCCTCTGGCATCCTTATGTGGCTATGGTATTAGGGTGATGTGATCAAAGAATGAGTTAGGCAATGTTCCCTCCACTTCTATTTTTTGGAAGATTTTAAGGAGAATTGGTGTTAGTTCTTTCCAGAATGATTGGTAGAATTCACTTGTATAGCTTTCTGATCCTGGACTTTTCTTAGTTGGGGGGTTTTTAATGACATTAATCTTATTACTTGTGATTGTTATGTTGATTTCATCAATTTCTTCTTTCATCAATGTAGGCTGCTTGTCCGTTTCTAGAAATTTGTCCATTTCTTCTAAGTTATCCATCTTGTGGTCATAGAATTTTTCAAAGCATCCTCTTATGAAACTTTTTATTTCTGTGGGATCACTAGTGATATCCCCTCTCTCAGTTTTTCATTTTATGTATTTGTATCTTCTCTCTTTTTTTCTTTCTTAGTCTAGCTAAGGGTTTGTCAATTTTATTAATCTAATCAAAGAACCAGCTTTTGGTTTTAATTTATTCTTGTGTTTTTTAACCTTAATTGCATTTAGCTCTGCTTTAATCTATATTTACTTCTTTCTACTTGCTTTGGGATTAGGTTGTTCTTTTTTTCCTAGTTCCTCCAGTTGTGAAATAAGGTCTTTGATTTTAGCTCTTTCTTCTTTTTTAATATAAGCATTTATGGCTATAAATATCACTCTCAGCACTGTGTTTGTGCATCCCATAGGTTTTGATACATTGTGTTCTCATTTTCATTCATTTCAAGGTAGTTACTGATTTCTTTTGCAATTTCCTCCTTGATCCACTGATTATATAAGAGTGTGTTAACTTCTGTATCTTTGCACCAATTTTGTTTTTCTGCCCCTTATTAATTTCCAGCTTCATTTCGATGTGGTCTGAGAAATTATGTTGTATAATTTCAATCTGTCTGCATCTTTTGACACTTTTCCTTTGTCCTAGCATGTGGTTTATCCTGGAAAATGATCCATGTGTGCTTGAGAAGAATGTATATCCTGTTGCAATTGTGTGTAATCTTCTGTATATGTCTATTAGGTCTAGATTCTCTAACGTATTATTCAAGGTATCTGTTTCTCTATTATGCTTCTGTCAATATGTTCTGTCTAATGGTGATAATGGTATATTAAAATCCGTCACTATAATTGTAGAGGCATCTACTTCTCCACTTAGATTTTCCAATGTTTGCTTCTTATATGTTGGGGCACCCTGGTTGGGTGCATAAATGTTTATGATTGTTGTTTTCTCTTGAGAGATTACCCCATTTATTGTCTCTTACACTACTTTTGCATTTAAAGTCAATTTTTTCCAATATTAGTATCATTACTCCTGCCCTTTTTTGGTTATTGATTGCATGTAAAATCATTTTCCAACCATTCACCTGCAACTTCCTTGTGTCCCTAGGTGTAAAGTGAGTTTCTTCTATACAGCTTAGAGATGGGTCATATTTCCTTATCCATTCTGCACATCTGTGTCTTTTGATTGGAGAATTTAATTCATTAAAATTTAAAGTTATTACTAATAAGACAGTACTTACATTACCCATATTTTCTTTAGTTTTGTATATGCCGTATTTTGTTTTTAACTCTTTTTATATTTTTAGTTCTTCTTACTAGTACTTTTCCTTCCTACACTCTCCTCCAACCTTTGTTTTCTTGTGTTTTACTTTCAACCTTCAGAGCTCCCTTTAGTATTTTTTGAAGGGCAAGTTTCTTGTTGAAAACCTCCCTTAATTTCTGTTTATCTGTGAATATTTGAATTCTCCTTCATTTTTGAATGCCA